>FN649728.1:639655-677716 GCA_000310025.1 Ectocarpus siliculosus | reverse complement strand
AGCAGGAGGAGGTGGTGGAGGAGGAGGAGGAGGAGGAGAAGGACAAGGACGAAAACGACGACGACGACGAAGAAGAAGAAGAAGAAGAAGAAGAAGTAGAAGAGAGAGGAAGAAGGACCAGCAGGGGAGGTGGAAGGCAAACACAAGAAGAGGCGACTGGCTCGCAGAAAACGTAGCGAGACACCGCGCGATACCTCGGAAGGCGGGTCCGCATGATGAGTAACCGGGGTAGATTCAATCACGTCAAACGAAACCCTGCAAGACCAAGGCTACGAGTGAGTGAGTATACATTTGCGAGCCTACGTTCCCTGTTGTGCAGTGGTAGTGTAGAAGCGGCAAGGACAAGATTGCAACGCAGGTGGTTGGTTCAATGGATGATTGGGCGTCAACACTTACTTGTGAAACATGTTCAACAACGACCTGTTCCAAAGAATTGGGTTATTAGCTGAGTTGTTTCGCTCACTCATCATTTGGAGCTTTCTTGGTAGATACTGCACTTTCCGCAGAGAGAGATGAGGCGCTACAGGCAAGCTATGTTTCTGTGTGTTCCTGTAGCACGGCTGGGTGAGCGTGGGCCGGCATCGATGACGAGCAGATGCAGAAGGGGTAACGAGAGCGAGGTATGTTTACGATCTATCTAATCTCACAGTTACTTTTCGATTTTCTCCCCCCTCCGGGGGGGGGGTGGGCGGGGGCATGTTATGTGTGTGTGTGTCCGGAATGTTTTTCGAGTAGATCATCCTTGGTTGCACCTTGTTTCGACCACATCGATCGTCCATATGGAGGGGGGGTAGTTCTTCTGATAAACCATACGGCGTGCACAACGAGTAATATCTATAGCCCTTGTCGACGTGGCATCCCACCGTGCAGAACTGCTGTGTTCTAGCATCGGTCGACCGAGCGTGTAACAACGCGACCACCGGCGGTGATGCAGGGATCGCAGCGGTTTTGTGCGGGGTTTCAATCTCGTCTGCGTTAGATACCTCCGAAGTTGCGTAGAAGCCTCTTTTGAGCGCCAATAGCACACGTACGTGTGTATGTGTTGTGTTTTCGTCCTATTTATTATGGCGACAGTCCTAGACTTTCGTGTCAGTGTATGTAGCAAGTACAACGTCAGTGTGTATGTTTTCGTGCAATTACTACTACTGTACTCATCCAGGGCCACGCAGGAGGGGGCAAACACTGGGTGAGGTTGTTTTCGTTTTCTTCGTGCCTCACATTCCTCCTGCGTTGCGTGCTGATTTTGATTTTATCGCAAGAAGGTACGGGAAAGACAACATGATTGCGGATACGGCTCTCGATGACCCTCCTCTTCTATTCTCATTAGGAAAAGGTTCTCAAATTGGTCCTCCTATGCATGTTGCCTTGCTGGATGCCCTGAATGCATGCACGCATGCGACTCGTCTGTAGTGTGGCAGCAGCAGCGTTTTCTCGCGACATAAAAGCGGCACAATCACTCATAAGAGGTGAACTTTGGTGGCATGTGAAGGCAATTTCCGGCCGCAAAGAAAATCAAACGATGCCTGGAACGTTTGGAAATTAAATTAGTGAAAGAGAAGAAACCGAACAAACTAGAGTTTTCTTCGTGAAGAACGAAATATGGTCTGGAACGATTGTGGTTCGGCTGCTCTCTCAGACGAACCTCGGTGTACGAAAGGATGGAGAGAGCAGTACATATGTCGAAGCGATATCGACATGGAACAGACTGTGCTTTTGGAAGCACACCTTTTTAGTGCACATGTACAGAGACAGCGACCGGCAGTCAATGGAGGGGTCTTTTCCTTCCAAGGATGCATCAAGGCTTAATCGGGGACGTTTTCCGTTGAGCATGGGTCGTGTCGGACCGGGCGGCTCTCGCATTTCCCGCCGAAAAAAAGCCGCAACTCACAAAAATGACTTATTGTGCGCTTTTCAGCGGATACTGCGCTACGCCGGCATTTTTCTGGGTCGTCGGTCACCCAACCTGCATCTTTCCATACACCCCATAATGCAAAAAACATCGAGGATTGCAAAGCCCCCCACCACGTGCTTCTGTACATGTGTAGAGCAGCAGCACATTTAAATGTACCGTCATGGCCGTGAGACAACGTTCAAACCCGAAGGCAGGACTTGCACCAACGGAAAATCAAGAAGAAACAAAAAACAAGGATGGGCCAAAGCAGATTCTATGGGGTTAAAATCCAATCACGGCCAACCCTGTGACGTTCGCTACTGTGCCATTACCAATCCCTCTCCTCCTTCACGTTGGGACTCGACAAAAACCGATCGCAATTGCATGCTTATAACTTGCTCCCCCGTGTGCGCTTTGTTTTTATTTGCAATGCACACCAACAAAACTACGGCACCAGGGCATGAGGAATGATTTCAGCGCCGGCCGGTGCACCCGGCCACCTGCGCCATAGCGAACAGATGGCGGGAAGGGGTTTCGGCAGGGACAATGCTCAACGTTCGTCGTGCAGGACACGACGATCAACTTTCCTCCGTGGCGCATCTCGCCAGTTCCAACGCATCCACTTCAGGAGAGTCCGACAATAAACAAAAAAAATGATGGAACATCAGACGGTGAGCTGTTGCTCCAAGGCCACACACGCCCATCCCTCCGACACCATATACAGATATACAGGGCTTCTGCGCAAACAACGGATCCTGGGGGCATGAATCGCTGCCGCCGTGATCATTCATCTAAAATATGCTGTTGTCCTTGTCGTTGCAGCCGCCAAAGCAAGATGCTTTTACTTGCCGCATCCGCAGGAGCCGTCGCCGCACTTGCAGCTGCTGCCGCACGAGCACTTGTCGCTGCGCAGCAAGCCGGTGAGAGCGGGTAATGGGAGATCGAGAAAAGCACTGTTAGTTTCAGAGAACCAAGGTGGGCGTAGCCTAAAATCAGACAAGGTAACACTACCCTCTCTCTCTCTCTCTCTTCCTTTCTCGTTTCTCTCAAAAGGTCGAAAATCAGTGAAGGAAGCACTGGCTGGCGCACAAAGCCGACGTCCCACGACTTGTGTACTGCCGGACATACTCTGTGTGACCAGAGATTCCGGCCTTCCTCGTGCTGTTATGGGTTGAGAACCACCAGAGGGATATTATCGACCGCGCCAAGGAAGTACCGCAAGAGGAACATGAGTACGATGCACTTCAGCAACGCCACAGCACCGAGTTGTTTGATTACGACATGAGCATCGCTCTGTGCAGCAAGGACCATGGCTGCAAAATAGTTGTTGAAACTCAGTGCAACTAAAGCAAACCCGTAGTAGGACAATCGTAATCTACGTCTTGACTGGAAAAGCCAGCCATTGAAAATCCATCAAGACTACGACCAACGTTCTCATGATTTTTCTAGGATCGAAATCAATGTCATGATTTCTCTAGGATCGAAATCAACGGATCCCTTTATCTTACCCGCACACGCAGCCAACAGCACGGGTCTTGCCGCAGGTGCAGTCGGAGTCGCCTGCATACGAAATCAAACGGACGTGTCCGCAGCAGCAGGAGTAGGAAGTAGGCAACCGAACGAAACGGAAGGAACGGGCAAGTGGGAAAACGGAGTCGGGGGGGGGGTCATCGTGAGCTTGAATGGTCGATCCTGGTCGGGGAGCAGCCGACCAACATAACACGAGGCTCATGAAATGCGTGCAGTAATATAGGCTGCTGTTTGGGGGCGTGCACGCCATGTTCGCGACAGTTCATGAGCTTTGCTTGTGTCGTATAATACGTTTTTTTTGTCGAGCACAAGGTTGTTTCCTCGAACCCGAATACTGGAAAGCACGTCGATGGAGTTTTGAGCGTACGGTGTGGTGTGAGGCCCACGTGTTCACGAATCAGGAACCGCCGCCGCAGAAGGGGGGGGGGTTATCCGAGGGCACGGAGATGACAAAAAAAATCGCAAGAGCATGACGCCTCGGGAAAACTAGCCCCCCGAAAAGTTTATATTTTTTACTTTGATTCTTATGCATACCACTACCAAGTACTACGCGTGTACAACGTTTTTCTTTTTATTGGACCGTTCGTATGTCCTCCCGCAATTTTTGGCGGGCGCTCCCGACGAAATCGCGCACGACAGTCACGCCGTCCGTTTCGAAATCACGAGGAAACGAGAAGTTGGCTTTATGAGATGCGCCCACGCTCTCTTTTGGTTTATATTCGTTTGACCACCCCGGGGCTTTCTCAAGAGGATACGAGAGAGAGAGAACATGAGACGAGAGGGAACAACGATGATTCAAGAGCTGTCTTGTTTATCCCGCGCAACGATACGAGCGAGTTTGGCATGAGGCAAGCCGACCGGAGAGCACACGACAGGAAACAAAATAATTTACCTTTGCGTTCATCAAGTGAGATTCAGTCAACACGTCGTCAAAAGACGACGGAACAGGGGGTCACGACTATCGATCGATGCATTGTTCGTAGAAGAGCACGAGGGTATGTGCATATGTACAGGAAGGAGGTGTGAGAAGCAATCGCTTCTTGTGGAACAGGGAACCAAGTTGGACTCGCATCTATTACTCCTTCCTACAGTACTAGCTGTATAGAACTGCGGTGAAAGTTATCAAATTACGGCGAGGTAAAATGTGTACTTCGGTTGTGTTTCACTCCGCCGCCTCAACGTGTTGGGGAAATACCGAGTGGTGGGCGCACTGCTCCCAAACCACGCCTCCGTTGGAGCGCGAGCAATCCATCGCGTCGGTCAATCCTGGCATGTTTGGAATATGAACATTCAATGCCGAGCCCTGGCACAGGCAAACACAGGTTCTTGCCCGTGTTGCACTTGCTTCGCCTGCATGAATGCAAATATATCTGCGCAGGTTCAGCATTAATTAACTACATAGATTGTACATATGATTGTATGTACGTATACCTGGCAAACACAGGTTCTTGCCCGTGTTGAAGTTTCTTTGCCTGCATGAACGCAAAATATATCTGCGCAGGTTCAGCAATTTAACTAAATAGTAACATATGCTTGTATGTACGTACACCTACGCTATGAACATGCATATGTATATACTGCACCAAGCCTCTGACCCTCTGAACCCAAGCGCCGGAACTTGCTCACAAGAAAAAATAAAATTTTGTGTCAGGGACAGGACCCACAACCCAGATGGCCAGCCTTATCACGATTAGGCCCTAGGAGGTTCCGGGACAGAATGCTTAGCCGACGGCGGTTTGGTGTGCAAATACAGAGGTACGTCAAACTCCCACTGCTGCGCAATACGGTACAGCAGTAATTTTTTCATGTATGCAATACAATACTGCGGTAGTAAAAATCGACGTCCACGAGACAAAACAGGAGGTGCGCGTCGTGCTTCTACTTTCGGCCGCGGAATAACGCGTCATAGAGACCTTTTTGGTGCATAGCTGACGTGGCACTCTACTATGGTAAGAAGCAGATGGCACTCTGTCTGGTACGCTTCTTCAAGTTCATTGGTGCAAGAAGTTCAACCGGCCAAGCAGCCCGGCCCCCCTGATGCTGTACCCTGTGTACTGCGGTTCGTCAGGCAGGGCAACCCGAGATCTTCGCGTGCGTAGGCGATTTAAATTTGTTGTTGCCTTCCCCGCTGAAGGGACCTCTAGCTAGCGTTTTCGCCACGCGATTCGCGTAGCGAACGGGGAAGTGCACCGCCCCGCCGGAGGGTAGCGCTTCATCTGAGATCCGTCAATGGTAATATGGCATGGCCTAGCCAGAAAACCGCCAGAAGGAAGAAGATACGAGGCACTTTGAACTTATGGGTACGCTCTACTGCTTGCTACTGTGGAGCTAGATCGACATCCGGGACGGAGGAACATGGGCGTGCAACACACTTACCGCAGCGGGAGCCCATGGTGTTAGCGTTGAAGAACATGGTGTGTTGAGATGCGAAGAGGGGAAGAGTCAGGGGGAAGAGTGAGAGTGTGATGAGGTGGGGAAGCGAGTGATGTGTGCGTGCGCGTCTGTCCGACTTTCTGCAACGTGTGCACTTTCATGGATGCGCCTGCAGCCTGCAGTAGCAATGGAAGCAAATCCTACCCACTTCGTCTGGAAACCAAAAGTCACTCGAAAGTCCACTTCGGAGGAACAAATGGTTGACGCGCATTTATTTGCGCACCTGCACCCAAATGTGAAGACAACAACCCCTTCCGGAACGACGAAGATAAGATATCTTTACAGCAGTAGCGCGGTATATCTTACTTCTATACTCTCACACCTGCCCCCGGCGACAGCCGCCAACCATGGCGATGACCAAGCGGACAGGTCTCTCTCTCTCTCTCTTTCCCCCCCCCCCCCCCCGGATCCTGCTGTATCTTGGCGTCTTGGGAGCGTGCGGGTCGGAAAAAATGAAAAATCTGGAAAAATGACGCGTCGTCTTTTCTTGCACGCCTGGGTTCATGCAAGTGCATGGATATACGTACTACAGGGAGGAAGAGAGACATATATATACTGCTGTACATGTATTGAATGCGTACATGATACATTTGTGGGAATAAAAATATGTGCTGTTCACAAAACCGGTGTCCCGACAAGCCATGTGCCAAGCAAGCTGCCCACTTTAATCGTCTACGCGCCTCCGAGAGAGAGAACACGAAAAATACTACGTACGCCTGGGACGTGGCGCAGTTCTTATATTTCTAACTGATAAGTCGACGGTACTACAGGAACTGTAGTATATAGATTATTTAGTATTATAGTCTATAGTATCGATCTTCGAGAATATGATGATGATGATGATGTCGTGGCGAAGCACACATTATTGTTCAACATGTCACTGATGTATCCTCTCCTCTTCTTCCGTGTGGGTGTAGCCTACGGCGACCCCAGGCTTCGTTCGGTGTTTGTCATCACAGAACAGGTTAACATTATTATTGTGCGGTTACACTGACTGGTATCCTATTTATTATTGTGTGCATTTGGCATGCATTCAGTGCAATTTCACGCTGGTACATGTATTTTTAGTTTCTTCAACTTTTCGGCAGTGAGTGAATGATGGTGCGCGATGCGCGATGTCTTGTGTACCACAGACTACCTGCTGCGTTTTTTTCCAAGGCAGAAATAAATGCAAGCATTTCGGACGGATGCACGTATGTATGTTGGCGTACACTCGAAAATAAACGGTGGTGTTCCAATTTTTTCTGGCTCAAAATGTTTGGTAGAGAGCCGAAAGCGGTGGTAGTACAGCAGCAGTAGTAGCGGACACGCATCGCTCCTTGACGAGAACAAACCTCCAGTCGTGGTCCCGGTTTAGCGGTTCATATGTTCACAAAATAAAATGTTGTAACCGCTATTGCAGTTCGGGTATTATTGCAGTTCGAGTACCCCAGAGGTGCAGCCATGCCACGAAATTTTCAGAAATTTTGGGACCGCTATTATTCAGGGCATCCCGCTAAAGAGGGAACCAACCGCTAAACCGGGACCACCACTGTATCCATCGCGTACGTCATGTTAGGGCAGTCAGGATCTCAGCCACACGTACCTCCTCTGTCCCGCGTGCCTCACACTCACTCCACTCGTCGTGTAATGTGACATGAAATTGCACCACCAGCAAGCACCCCGCAATACGGTGGCGACGATACCTCAAACAACGACGAAAATGCATCGGGAAGTGAAGAAGTACTACGCTTCGATAGCCTAGAAGTAGAAGTTCATAGGTCTTCCCGGTATGTATGTATGTGTTTCGTTTCAGTTTGAGGAGTACTATAGGGCGTGCCGGAAGAAGACGCCGTATTCTTGTTCATGCCAAACACGCCACAATGTGTGCCGCCACTAATAGCCGGAGGCCATACGCTTTCTTCATCCCCCGAATAATGAAGAGAAAAAACGTTGGTGCTATCGAAAATCACAATCAACCAATCATCGTGGCGGCCCTACCCCCCCTACTCTCTCCAGCAATAAAGTGTGGCGCATTGAACGGTGCCACACCAACAGCAAACCAACCGCCGGACGTCTAACATCAGTTACAGCAATCACGGATGACCCCCAACTTCTCCTCAGGTTGTCACAAACACGGTTGGTTCGTTCACCACGCGTGGCTCAAATGCCAACATACACCGTGCATAGACTATACATTTCCCAACCAACGTCGAAAATTCAAAATATAATCACTGCACTTCGCGAGCCAACAACTGCATCGCTAACTACTAACTGCTACGGCAACTGCTACTACTGCAGTTGGAGTGCCCTTCTTCCTTCTCGCCTACGCCACCCCCAGCCCACTCGCCACCCTCGGCCTGTCTGACATCGTGCTAAAAATGGTACCGTAGCTACTGAGGTAAATACATAACTTCAATCAAGCACATTTACAAGCACATATATATAAAGAGCTTCAGTCAAGCACATTTACAAAAGCGTTGTTGCGACATGTGTCCCGATCGTCGGCAGTGGAATATCTACCGAACGCCTTTTTGTTCGTTCGGTGGAGGCCCTGTGTACCACCACCGTCATCCCACCAACCTCTCGTGGACCGTGTCTTCTACTCTTTCGCTCATCAACAGCCAAAAGGCATCCTTTGCCATCCCCCTCGGACCACAAGGCCGCCGACGGGAGGGCGCTTGCGCCGTTGCCAACCTATCGCGTTTGCCCCCCGCTACATTGCTGGTATCGAGCACTGTCTTTACTCGGCGGAATGCCGTTGACACCCTGGACGGCGCCACGAAAAACACGAAAGAACAACACTTGTTGATGGAAACCGCCCCGCAATGCCCATCCCCGCGGACGCTCTCGGCGAAAAAAGCATGTCGAATGAGCGAAACGATTGCAGCAGCAACCAGGCTGACTTCATACCGACGTGTTTTTGGAAAGCTATAACTACCACACCCTTTTGGGCACCTACAAATCTCACCATAATAACAAGAACCCCGCCCGTCGACGAAACACGTCGATCGGGGGTGATCCTGGAGGCTGCCTGGCTTTCAAAATTAGCGCAGAAACACTGGCGCAGCTTTTGCGTTTACGTCAGAAACGAAGAAGAAAAAGTGTTCTACAGTACCGTACACTTCACGTGGGTCTCCTTTGATAAATAAATCCAGGCGTCTACAGTAGCACCTTGCAACGAATGGTGACACGAAATACAAACCGAAAGCGTGATGGGCGCGGTCCTCGTATTTGTCTCGAGAGCCCTCCGGTCAGTGTTGGCCACCTTTTATCGGGGGCGAAACATGGGTACTACGGTAGGACAGCAGTTCACACAACCCTGGGCAATCTAATCGGCACGAGACCTTTCGGAACTATCCCCACCCTCCCCTCCTCACAATGACGCCGCAGCCGAAGAAAAAAGATACAAGCCCCCGTGCTTTTAGCCTTATGCCAGCTCTCACCTTCCGTCCCGGTACCCCTCACACCCGGGATAAAGTAGAACAACTACAAACAAATAATAGTCCCCAAAGGTGTGTGCGGTGTCTATATACAACTAAAAAAAAACGATTTCCCGGTACAGCAGTGCCACCGGCGGCCTCGAGAAACAGGCCCGGAAGGGGTTCTTTGAAACCGCCCGTCATGTCTGCCATCGTCTCATGCACATGGGTGTACATTATCCTCGGCGCAAACCTGTAACCACCAATGCTGTTGTGTAATCGCCAAAACACCATGTCCACTGCATCTACCTTTCTAGAACCATCAACGCAATAAACGGGTGAGACTCACGTCCGCTGTTAGCGCAGCATCAGCCCGCAGCGGCCAGAGGCCGCCCCCCCTGCCGCCGCTGCCAAACGCGACAGCCATCAGCCTCGCCGGATCCACCGGGGCCAGGTACGTGGAAAGCTTCTCCGGCTGGGTGTTGAGGTGGTCCGGATCCAAGGGCAAGGCTCCCCAACAAATGGCCTTCTTGCTCCCGCCCTGGGTATGTCCATTTGTCGAAAGGGGTGTATGAATATGTGGCGTTAGAAGGTAAGAGGCTGTTGCCAACTGCGTCGTCGTGATCGGGTCGTAATACACGCAAAGTGATTTTCCCTTTGTGTGCGTGTACGAGTGCTACCGATGACGGCCGAGTCTTTGGTTGTTTTTTGTTGTCCTGTGTTATTCTCCATGAGCTATGCATATCTCCTTGGAGTAGAACTGGAACGACCAGGTTACGCGTGTGGCCAAAGTGGGTTTGTGCGTCCGAAAGGGGAGGGTGTATGACACCGAGGGCGAGAAAAACAGGAATTAGTGCTTCTCTCGCCGTTGAGCTGTTCTGCTACTTTAGTGTGGTCGATCGGTGGCATCACGCGGCCCCTGCCCGGCGACTAGCTTGCGCACTTTTTTTCCCACGGCGAAGGCCATCAACGTCAGGGAGGGGTAGGGGAGTCAACAAAGAACCGCTCGAAAGGGCGTGCCGATGCATGGCCTTTTCCTTCTCGAGCCCCGCACCTGGATATCCCGCAGCTCGAACACCATGGAGCTTCCGGGCCCCAAGGTTTCCAAGGGGGTTTGCATGTGCCATGTGCGTCCCCACCACAGGTACATCGAAGAAAAAAGCGTGGGCGAGTCGAACTCCTGCGGCGAGAACAGAAGTTTTCCGTACCATCATGAAGCCGCTACAGCAGTACCGTGTGTGCTTTGAACGTTTGCAATCGACAGCAAAGCGGAAATAGAACGGCGGGGGCCTGAGCGTAGCGTGACGCGTAAAGGCCTTTGACAAGTTGCGGGCATCAACTCTGGCCGTTAGATGCGTTTCTTTCGTGTCGATAACGTGAACTTCAACACGCCCTTAGGCTGAAGATGACACGGCATCAATTTCGCCGTTCGAAACATCGAGGATCATCGCAAAACACGTCGTGTGGTATCCTGTACTTGCGCGCCTCGACTACAAAAAGAATGTCGAACTTGTGCTAGCTCGATTGAAGTCACGTACAAATGTGACGTTACAGCCCCCCCTTATCGCCGGGACGTATAACTGTGTTGCACGCAAAGTTGTGTGCGACGTCTCCTACAGCGTCGCCCCACCTGCGCTGACTCGACGAGCTTCCCCTTCGCGCTGAAAACCGACACAGTGAGGGTGGGCTTCCCGATGTCCGCGGCGGAAGCCACGACCAGCGTCTCTAGGAAAACCGAGATGTATGTGAAGCCCAGAAGCTTAGCCGGGGCCGGGTGCACCCACGATGTGCCGCCAGCGTCGGCGGCCGAATCCCCGACCGTTAGCTTTGGGGCGATGGCGGCGACGAGTGCCCCGTCCCTCAGACGCTGCCACACCTGAATATCGCGGAGTGAGGTTCGCGAAGGTTACCAGTGAAGCGAAAGTATGGCACGCATTGCTGCTGTTGTTCGTTCACCTTTCTGGCGTTGCGTTTTTAGTTGTCGTCGAGTTTGGGATCGAAGGGCTCACAACTTTTGATTGACAGATTTGGTGCGTGTTCACGCTGGGTGTGCCGAACAGAACCCGTGTAGTCCGCCGGGTACGACGTGTTCGTCTGCGGGAGAGGCCTTCCAACCCAGCCTTGGAGGACGTACTGCGCTAAAGCTCTGCACCATAGCGACGCCGCATACAGTGATTGATTCGCGCCGACCTCGGCCGGGGTATTGAAAACAATCTCACACACGACACGTTCCTGATTGACAATGGAACAAACAACAGGATGACCGTAGCAAACCCACCTCGTCGTTATCCGATGCAAGGTCCAACGGCGTCTTCCAGTCCGTCTTGCGAGGAAGGTTGACGCTGCCGTACCCCTTCTGGAGTGCTAGCGCTGCGTCGACATTATTTGCCCTCATGACGCAGTGCATCGGGGTTTCCCCTTGCTCGTCGCAGGCGTTTGGATTCGCACCGTTCTCAAGCAGCCAGGTGGCGACTCGCTGTGGTGGGGGGATAGACGGGAACATGCCATGGGGGGTGCTCTTTTGTGAAGGTGGGCCTGTTCCCTCAAGAAACATCACATGTGGATCCCCCTTTGTGGCGTCAAAGTCGGTAGCCTGCCTCGACAACGCTTGCCCTTGTCGGCGAAGATGAGGGGGCCCAACCAGCTCTGGCGCTTCCCAAGGGGTTTGCCTAATTCTACGTCTCGAGTCACACATCAGGACGGCATCGAAAGTGCTGGAGCAACGTGCGGTCAACAAACCACACCACACATTAACGTGGTTCGAGCTTGCTTCATATTTTGCAGAATACCTTTGTCATCGAAACGTCTGGAGCAGCTTGCGTCCACAAACACACAATATCTCAAGCTTCGAACGTGCTTCATTTATTGCAAAATACCTTTTTCAGGCGTGATATCCTGTGACAACGGAGCCTAACTGAAAAGGTAGGACTGAGAGAAGCACTGGACAGACGTCGGTCTAAAAGGCTGCCTCATTTCAACCACGAGAGGACATCGATCCTTGTAACGGTTCCACCCATGCCTTTGCCCCTTCGCACCTGTACTGCGATGCCGACCTCGCGCTTGTCACAGCCGCTGTCGCTTTCTCTTCTGTCTCCCATTCCCGTGCGGCCCGCGAACGCAACCGCAAGGTGGAGAGGAGTTTCGCCGAGGTTGTTCGTGGCCCGAACCAGGCGCTCACGCGTGCCCTGATGCAGGTACTCCATCGGCAATCTGTGGAAAAAATTCGGGTGTCCTCGGGGGTTGGGTGGCTTCGTGATGTCGATAGCACCGTGGAAAAAATTTCTAAGGATGAATAAAACGTAAAAAAGGAAATGGCTGACCAAGCGCACCAACCAACAGGATGGGGAGGGAGAGGCACCACTATTTTCGAGGTGCTTGAACAAGGCGTGTTTTCCCTGTTGTTGCACTTGTGGAGACTTGAGAGCGCTTGTACGTGATTGTGCAGCACCTGGCCCACTGGTACTGTACGTGGCCCCAAACATGGTCGAGTCGTGCACGGACTCCAGTTCACCATGTCCTACGAGCCCACTCCAGAACCTCCAAGACGTGCTGGCGTTGTGCACTCAACATTGGCCATGTCCGTCTAGCCCCCACTCACTGTCTCTTTTCGTTCTTGAAGTCGTAGAACTTGACCAGAGCTCTGAGGGCCAGCAGCCACTGCTGAAGCTCCACCTCGTTGCTTGCCTGGAAGTATAATCGGCCCTGCACGCAAAGTGGATGCACGGAAACCCCCAAACCGAAAAACGAGAAACGAAGACGATGACTCGGGCGGAGAACGTCACAGGAACTGGGTCGCTGGTGATGGTTTGACTTGAGTTTGGAGTAAGGGAGACACGCGTTGGACTTGCATCGGGAGAGAGGTAGCTGTCTGTGTGCCGGTAAGGATTGTTTTTAACGGGGGGTGCCCGTAAAACAGTGGCAGTGTCCCTGACATTCGCCTTTTTCCTGTTTCGGAATCGACGAAACGCAGAGAAACCGAAGTTGGAAAAGCTCCCTACCTCTGTGTTCCTGCCCTCCATCATGAGAGGGGAGTGCAGCTCGAACGCGCAGTCGAGGTCGTCGGACTTTTTCAAAAGGCAGTGGTCCAGCATGATGATCTGTTCGGGAAGCCGGAGGGAAGAGAAAGTGGTGGTGGAATTGGTGGCGGCGAATGGGGGTTGGATGCAACAAATCGACGCAACTCGACGAAATCACCAACCAAGGAAAACCTGCGCGTGGCACGTTCAAAGATGCTCGTACGCCTGCAGCACCACCGCTACATAGGTTCTAACACTCTCTGACGACCGCCGCACTCTTCGACGGCTACAACGTCTTCTACCTTGGAAGGGAGGGCGTCCGCCTTCTTCTTGAAGTAGAAGAGGGCCGGGCCCGTGTGTCCGGCTTCTCCTGCAGGCGGCGCGAAACGCTTGAGCTGGCACCACCGCTTGAGCCACCGATCGGTCTCCCTGCAGGAACCGAAAATAATCAGGGTTCGAAAAGGCACCACAAAACTCGATAGGTTTAACAAACACGAAACTCGATAGGTTTGATAAACTAGGTGATACACCTAACATCGTGTAGGAGCTGCGTGGGAACGTCAAGCGAAGGGTTACGACTCTGCAGACATGGGGCTGATTTTGGGTGACACGAGAGTACACGCTGCGATGATAGTAAATGATGGTTTCGCCAATTGTCGACGGGAACACGTTTGTTGAAGCATCTGAGGAGAGAATGTGTTTGACGAATAAATCTGATGCGAAGTGGCTCAACGACAACTTCGGTCCACGTACGTTTTTCGTCTTCTTGAACAACAAAGCACATGTTTACATAGCCCAAGCCTCTGCACCGATTGTTTCCTCTTCGTCGTCCACAGATGCTAACACATCATCTCACAAATAACGCCGCGCCTGAAGTCGTTGTACCCGCCTACCTCCTCTTCTTCAGGAAACCCTCCACCATCGGCTGCCCCCCCTCCCATGACTCCATCCTCAGCGACTCCAACCTCAGCGTCGCCAACCTCTGCTCTTCGCCACGACCGAAATTCCCCTCCTTCCCTTGCCCGTCCCCGATCGCTCCTAGGCCCTCCTGGTGTCTCGCGCGAAACGGGGGCACCGCGGCTTCGGCGAGCCTCAGCCTTCGGACCATGCCGGCAGCAAGGATGAACGCCTCCTTCGACATGCCGAGGGGGAATGTCGCCGGCCGGGGGGCGGGTTGCCCTCTCGCCGCCGCGCGAACCGCCTGGGTTACCATGGGAGAGGGCAGAGCAGAAAAAAATAATTCGAGTATTGTACGCATGTTGTTGGTGCACATGTAGCGTTTGGTGTGCGCCGCCTGCTCTGTCGATGCGTAGGGGTAGCAGTTCGACCGCAGTACTATGCATAGCAACCCTCGCAGCGTATTGAGGCATCCTCTGAGCAGCGAGAGAGAGCCGCGTCGCCGCCCTCTGTTGCGATGATTTCCGGGAGATGATGCTACGAGCAGAGCAAATCGGAGCCAATCGGTGTCGCGTCCATTGCGCGTCGGGACGCTCACCGGTGTTCTCGAGTTGATTCTCAGATAAAATACGTTGACAACCAACATGTTTACGCTGCATCCCCAAACGGAGATGAGAATTGCTGTGCACTTGTTCATCGCATAATAGCGCGTTCTCAAAACTGACAAATACATGACACCCAAAGCGAAAACAACACGCTCCTCGAACGGGTAGTCTTTCCTTGTCTTTTGATTGCATGTTGGGTACCTTTCTGACTTCCAGGTTCGCCCGATGAGCCAAGAACTTGAGCAGGTCGTAGTTGCACTCTGCGGCGGCGACGTGTACGGCGGTGTTGCCCCAGCGGTCCTTGTCGGTGATCTCGGACAAGAACGGCTCCAAGAGGGCGACCACTTCAATGGCACCCCCCTGAAAGAGGTCAAAGAAGCAAAACCAAACGAATAAATCGCACAATCAACGAACGCCTTGGTGGGACAGGTTTTTCGACAAAGCCACTCCTCCCAATGAGTCTCGCTCTCGTTGAAAGCTGCCCGATAGGGCAGTCGCAGAATGGCATTCGCGGGTTCGTATAGCTCGATGGTCTCGTATAGCTCGATGGTCTATGGGACGGACAGGTCAAAATAAACACGCCCTTGGAACCTAGCGCTGCAAGAGGAGGCAACAAGAGAGCTACATGGCTTCACAAATATCTCCCGCCTGTACGTCACAGCAACGACAACAACAACAACAGCACCTGGCAGGCGGCGTGCAGCAACGTAGAATAGCTGGGAACCCTTTTCTCTGCTCCTCCCTCCGCCATCCCGGCGTGAGCATCACCATCATGTCGATCGCGCAGAAACAACAGAGCCGGCCATTCGCTCAAGTGCCTGGAATCGGGGGGAATCGCGTGTTCGGCATTGGTACATCTGGGGGAAGAACACGTGGCGATAGGCTCTGTTTCGAAGGCAGCACTGGCAACAAAGGCGATTGCCTGTGTGGCTGAACAGATTCTCCCTACACATTTTCATCGAGATTGTCTATACACTCATGACGCCGACAACGATTGGTGACGATAGCTGTTGCAGGCTTCAATGCGCACCGTGCAACGGTAGGAACGTCTCCCGACCGCGCGGCCTGGAAGACCTGGATAGACGCGTCTCGAAGGCGCCTGTTCCTCAGGAAGGCCCGAAGGCTCCTTTGCGCCCGGCAAGCCATCGCCTCCTCCTGAAGGTACTCCTCCCGCAAGGCCCACACTCTGGTTTGGGCCTTGATGTAGCAGCAGCGGACGGGGAACGACGTCAGAATGGCGTTCGGTTGAACAGGCGGTTGAGGGTTGTACGTGAGGTATCAATCACCGCGTGTTTGGCAGCAACACACCGTTGGCAGCGCGCCGGTGCGGTTACGGCGACATTTCTGCATCTGCTCGTGTAACCCAACGTTTTCTAGCGTACACAACGACCGAAGGGTGTTTCGATATGACTACCGAAGGGTGTTTCGGTATTACTTTCCCTTGGTAGTACATATAGCAAAATCTCCAGCTGCCACAAACAGGAGGTTGTCCAACAGGTCGATGACGCCCCCTTCGATACAAGAAAATCCTTCTGTTTGGATCTCAAACTCCGAAACGTCTGAATTTACCAGGGGCAGACAACCCTTGCGACTACACCGTCAGGCAACATCTTTACTGACCCGTTGTCGGTTGGCCCTGCGACACGAGAGTGCGCGGGCAAGGACTCTAGCCACCTATGCATACAGAGCTTGTACGCATCTACCGAGCAAAGCTGCTTTTCTTTGCAAGAGGTTTGGTATTGTAGACATGACCGCGAAAAGTAACCGCTCTCGACAACACCCGATTTACGTCTTGGCGGCTTTAATTTAATGAATACGCGCCAGGTCCTCCAGAAAAGGACTTGATATTTCGAGTAGGTCATTTCCACATGCAACCACCGCCCACAACGTCACTTCTGAAACGATTTGAAATCGTCCGATATACGAAGGCCGTTTCCACATGCAACCACCTCCCACAATGTCACTTCTGAACCGATTTGAAACCGCAAGGCAAACCGTTTCGCCCGGATACATTTTAGGAAGATCCACGTTATCCACACCTGGCGCTCTTTCGCCCTCCGTCGCGCCCCGTACAAACGTTCAGACTTCCCGCGCCAGACAGCCTTTACATGGAATACGGGTAGGGGCGAGGGGAAAAAAAAAGGTTGGTTAACGGCACGGGATGGAGGTCACGTGGAAAAGTCCTCAGATGTATCTATAGCCCGGACAGTGAATCTGCGTCAATCTAGGCAAGGAGGGGAGGTTATCGTTTTTCGTTCGCTCTCCCTGCCTTTCGCTCTCGTTTCAATGGACAGGTCAACGTTACGAACGGGATGCTTGACTTGCGCAGAAGGTCGGGAAAGTGGGTCCACTCAACACCAGACGCAGCACCATGAGCAACCCAGAGCCATCAAAGGCGACAACAAACGTAACCAACAATAACAGAAAAAATGCAACGTCATCATCACCACAGCCAATAACAAAGACGTCGATCATAAATCAAGCGCAATAATCGCCAAACAATCACAACAAGCAACACTTACCGCGATGCGAGTAGAGGCCGTTTCTTCTCTCACTCTCTTTCTCTTTCTTAGGATGGCTACCTCCTTTCGGGCGGCCTTGGCTCTGCATGCTGCCTGCGACACACGACCACAAGAAGCTGGGTTACTTCAGAGACGGTATGCCTTCAGAGACTCAGCTTACGCCCGCGTCAGGGCGACAAGTTTCTGCCTGAGGTAGACCCGACGTGTCTACTACTGTCTCCCGTCTCAGATAATTTTCCGTGCCAACGACAGCAATAAATATGTGTTCCGCCTCTAAGCTTGTCCGTCCGCGATTGACGTCATTGTTGTCGGTGAAAAGGCGTTCGTGTTGGGACAGGCGGCGTCTACCCCCCGGGGAAAGTCGTTGCGAAACGAAAGCGGGACACCAGCAAATACCAACACCAACAACGTTTTGTGCCCTGCCGAAAGCGAGACGATCCATCCGCACCAGGATCTTCGAGACATGGAATACAATATTCCCGTACGATTTTTTCTTCGTTTCCACCCCGCCCCCCAGATCTTGGAGAAACCCTTGCTACTGCCATGACCGGGGGCGGCAAAGAGTAGAAGAATAACGCCAACTAAACGGTCGCCTCAGGCCCAAAGGGAGGAAGGTAAATCATCATGCCGCGAGCCATCCTACAAGTCTCTCAGCCTCGGTTCTACGCGGTGTGGTAGTGGCAAGGACTAGGACAAGGGGGCCGCCCGTCGCTTCCGTTTACGCCAACCTGCAACGCCACGATGCTCTTGCGGTATTTTTGGCAACGGCCCCGCGCCTGAACCCCCCTAACCATCGCGGAGACCATGACCTGGAGGGTGGCGGCCGCCTCCATCCTCTCTCGCCTCTTCCTCGTGACGAAGCCCCTGGCCACCGCTTGCAGACGAGTGGCGTTAGCTTCCCTGCAATCAGCGGGGTGAGCAGCACCGTTTGAGTGATGGGAAGGGGGGGACCACATGTGCTGTTGTCGTCTGTGTACCTTTCTTTGTACTCTTCGCGCCCCCCCAACCATATCCAGCGCTACGAAACACATGTCGTACCTCTCTCCTCTCTCTCTCTCTCTCGATCTAGGCAGAGCTCTCCTCCAGCACAGCGTCGTGACACTTCCCAATACTACAGTCAAAATGGTCATCCCGACGGACGCTCCCCGGCCAACCCCAATATAGAAACCGCGCTTTCGTGCCTCTTTAATATCCATTCCACAACTGCCGTTTGTACCTCTTTCACCGTTCCCCCAACTGCTCTGCCTCCAGACTCGAGGAGACTAGTAACGACTGTCCCTTCCCTCTGTCCTTCCCACCGGCTGAGGTCCTCCCACCTCTTTCGCCATTCCCTCTGTCTCCATCCTCGCCATGTTGCTTGCATCTTCACGACCGACACCTGCTGCCGGGCGACGAGTGCTCTCGCCTGCTGCATCCTGGCCAATGCCTGTATCGCCTTGGCCGCCCGCTGGGCTTCCCGGTATCTGTCCGCGTTAAGCAGCAGCAACAGCAGCAGCAGCCGCAGCAGCAGCAGCACCGGCAGCACGAAAACACCGATGACGACAGCATCACGGTCACTGGCAACACGACCAATGACAATGGCGACACCAATACTCGCAATGAAAAAAACGGATGACAACAACTTACGTGGGGGAACTGACACATTGGCAAAACATACTCGGAAACAGCAGGAACGGGCCACGAGGAGCTTGCAACACCCCCCTGTGAACAAGTGGCAAGCACGCTGCCCACGGGCAACGGGCATCGCCTACAGCGAAACGCCTACAGCGAATAGCAGGGGCTAGCGGTGTGCGCGCGACCTTGCCGACAAGAGCAACGGGTGACAGGTGAACGATGTGTGCTGCTTTGGACCTGGACCCTCTCTTAAGCTTGCTTTCTAGGCCAAACCTTTCGGAACAACTATGTTCCGCAGACAGGGCCATTGGGCGAGACTGGTAAACACTTACTTTGAACTGGGCGTTCCTTCTCTGTCGATGGCCTCTGTGCATGTGGTGAAAACAAAATCCTGGATCATGACGTCCTCCAGGCTTGCAACAGCACAGACCCCCCAACCACTTTCCATTCGACAACCATACCCTTGACTCTACTTTGGCAGCTCGGCGGCGGCGACAACGATAGCCTGTGACTACCGACCACCTGCAACATGATGACGTCACTATGTCCCTCGACAGCCGGGGGACCACGAAAATACCTCCTCCTGGCCATGTTGCCCCGGGCAAGCTTCTGCAGCTTCTTGGCCGCTTCCCTCTGCCTCGCAATCTTCGCTCTTGCTAGCGAACCCCTCCACAGGGCCTGGATCTTGCTGGCGATGGTGAAGTAGTGCAGCCTCAGCGCCGCCCTCAAGCGCTTTAGGCCGTCGTCCCTGTCGAGATACGGTCGGTGGAGCGGAGAGCACGTGCGCCCGGGGGGTACTCAATGTTGTCATGGCTGCAGTTTAGTACTGTCGATGTGGCTTGGTTAGGACAGCCTTGCCGTGCCCATTCTGAGAAAATCGTTCTTGATGCCGGCGTTCGCCGTCTCAAGTGGCAAAAGAGCACAAGAATGCCACGCGTGTGGGGCTTGGGGACGCGTGGGGACGCGCTTCTGTTGCTTGTCTCAGTTCGTTGAGCTATCGATTCCGCACGTACGTTGAGAATCACGATTCCTTTTCGTCGCCTCTGACGATGAGGGTATGCATATGTGGTGGAGTTCGCCTATAGAAAGAGTCAATTCTTCCGGAGAATATTGGTCATCATCAAAGTTACCCACGAAACAATTTTGTTGTCGTTGTCGTTGTCGTTGTCTTCACATCAAACAAAAGTACAGTTTTACCTCAGATGACCCCAAACTTTACCTGAGGAATACTTTGGTCTTGCCCATCTGGAAAGACGAGCCGGCCTCTTTCTCCCCGAACACTGCCTTACAGACGCCGAGACCCACTTCTCTGGCCTGGAAGAGCGGACACGAGCACGGACACACCGTACATCAGGTTATCAGACGGGGACAAGTGTTTGTTGTCCCCCTTGCGCGTTACGGTTTGCGTGCGCGTCGTCGGTGCCAACCGAACGGCTTCAAGACGATAACATACGGAGAACGGCTTGCTCTACTCCTACACGCAAACTGCGGCTGCTACGACGGTCTCGAACCCACGACTTTTGTGTCTAGCAGCAGCGTCAGCGCTGACTGGTCCAATGATTCGATTTCGCGGACTAGTTTACTGATTTGATATCGGTTGCTATGTACAATAAAGTATGTGCCACCGAATACGACGGAGTATTGCGCGTCCATCGAACCGACCCGCGGTTGCGCGTCTGGGATAGAAGAGACCGCTTGACACTACTTGAACCCAGGCGGAGGTGGGGAACTACGGCAGAAAGAGGATGGGCCAACACAAGAAGTCGGCAGGCACGTGCCCTACCTTCGCGGAAGTGACGTCATCGGCGGTAGGCATGTCCTTGGAGACCAGGAGGGTTCCGAAGCGGCGGTAGAACTGCTTGTAGGTGACCCTCATAGGGAAAGCCTCCCGACGAATGCGGACGACCTGTCAAGGCGTTGTGCGAGCGGGAGGCCGGGGCGTTGTTGCCACTCTTTCGTTTGCTTGTCGTAGGCGTACCCGGTGGGGAGACGCAAGAAGGCAGGTCCTCATGGGCTAAACCGCACACAGAAGGAAATAGTGGGAGGTGTTCTACCGGCAGGGATCAACCGGTTTGCCGGCCGCAAGGCGCGCCAGGCGCGGTCTCCTTACGCCCTTTCCCGAACTTGACGCGTTTTGGAAAACAAAACCCGATCTCGAATCTACTGTGACCTGTTGGTACTTGGAAGAGAACGATGCACACAGTCAGATGATTACCTCGATCCTGAGGTAAATCTTAATCGCTCCAAGCAAGAGCCGCAGCGTTCAGATTAACGCGAGGAGCTCACCTCAAGGACCCCTGAGTATCGGAGCTGCTCGATGACGAGGGAACTCGTCCAACCCCCCGGGGCTTTGTCGGAGTTGGGCTTGATGCACTTGATGTAGTGCGGTTCTGTCTCCCTTAACTGGGCGACGAGGTCGTCCAGTTGGCTGACAAAAATTGTTGAAAGAACGCCGTGAACATTGTTGGACCGAACGAAAACACACGACAACACAGTCAGTGGTGGGGAGGTAGACTACCAGAGCGGCTCACTCACTGCTGAAGAATTGGTTCGCACCTGAATGTTACCAATCGAGGTGCTTGAAAAAAAGGCGTGGTAGGTAGACGGTCGTGATTCCAGGCGCTCAACATTGCACCTGAGAAAAAATATTTTTTGGTGACATGACATGACACGTTGAACTCTTCAAAGGACCAAGGAAACTCCCCACTCGCTGGCATCGACACCTGCGATTACACCGTCGTAAGTTGGAAATGATGTCTACCCTACCTACTGCACACACCTTCGGAACGCGTTCGACACGGTGGACTTGGCTGCAATCCTCGCAAACGCCGCCTTCTTGCCCATCCCCCCCCTCCGCCCGCCACCACTGCCGCCGCCCTCTTCAGCAGGCAAGACTCCGGAGCCGCCGCCGCCGCCGCCGCCGCCGCCGCCGGACGCGAACATGGCCCTCTTTGAGACAGCCGTGGAGTTAGCAAAGGGGACAGAGCGATCTCCAACGCCAGGCGTCTGGCGACCGTGCAAGCGTTGGCCAGTGTTCACCTTGCCGTTGGGGCCGTTGGACACGCCGCCGTGGGCGGGGGTGTTGGACGTGATCGGGTCGTTGTCGTTGGCGTGGTCTTCGTCGGCGGTGCTGGTGCCCTGAGCCTTGTTAAACACGCCGTTCTCGCCAAGGATAAGCTTCTCAGCAACATCAGGAAGACGATAGCAAAAACGGGGGGGTTGGAGACGAACTGGTGCTTGATACCGGAACGGGCTTGACTGAAGCATTCCGCCCTTGCCACGGAGTACTACTATTGCGGCGAGGTATCATTGTTTCGTTCAATTAGACATACCGCGACGCGGCTGCAAGTACAGTTTTGAGGCGAGCTACCAGCACCATCACCATGTCTGTAGTCGAGTATTCTTCCCCAAGGGTCGACACGGTTGCACGTGTTTTGACAAGATATGGCAAACACTCTATTCTCATTTGAACAACCAGCACCAGTTCTTATTCTATGCCGAGACAAGGTCATAGGGGCTCCCACACAGGGAACAAAATCCGTTTGGTTCTGGCCCTACCAGGGGTGGCCAGAGGACATGACGTAGGCTGGTGATGGTAATTCTGGTGATGTGCAAAACGCTGATAGGAGGGGCATCTACCTGTCGGAGGAAGGGGATTCGGCTGGAAAGGAGCAGCCCCCTCAGATCCTCCTGCAGGGTGTCGTTGTTTTTCTCGAGGAAACCCGTCGCGGTGTATGTCACCTGGACAAGAATATGGCGGACATATCCAAGTCATGGTGGGAGCGTACAAGAAAGAACTGAGTTTCGTGAAGGTAGGTGTGCCTACGCTCAAAATCATCTCCGGGCGGATCTGTCTTGGGTAGCCCCGTCCAACCCAGGCGTCACCAAGTCGGGGCGACAAGTTTAGCATTTTTACGTTGCTCATGTACTCCCATTCCGCGTGCAGGTGTCATTTCATACGTGTGGCATTTTGGAGTCGCTCTCGCACGAAAGACGACAAGCTGGGATCAAAAAGGCTGCTGTGCAACAGTGACCCATGCCCGAGTGTAACTTGCCGCAACTACGCATTCCAATGGAGCGCGTTCGGGCGACGTTTCTTGAGCGTGGTTGCTCTTCTCTCTCCCGTCAAAGTGAAAAAAGCACAATGTATGGAGGCAGAATTATCCCTTCACCGAAAACAACCTCCATGGCGATCAGAACTACACCAAATTTACCGAACCGTCTCGGCTCTCACGTTTCCTGCGTAGTGCATGATGACGAACTCCGGTCCGTCGAAGCGAGGTTTTCTGTAGCACGGGTGGGGGGCCTTTCTGTGGTGCTGCTGGTGGAAGAGGTCCAGCAGGTTCTTGTCGGTGAAGGAGGATGTAATCGACGCCGCCTTTCTCCCGGTCAAGGCCTGTTGGTGGCAGTGGGCAGTGATGGTGTTGCAACTGGACTGATGTCTAACTTCGTTGGTAGTCGTGCAAGCATTGTACTTGTATGTAAAAACAGAGTCGTGCACGGCTGGGAGCGTGCATCCGTACCAGATAAAAACTGCTGTTGTTATCGCCGGTGTTTGGTAGGCCGCGTGAGATAGGTACATCGGCGGCACCCAAGAAGCACCAAACATGCAGACGCACGTATATCTGAAACCGTTGAACGGGTAGCTGCACCTCCGTCAGGGTATGGCAGAACCTTCCGCCACGAGAAATTATTGGACAACTACACACACAGGTGCAGGTACGGACGGGCGCGCTGCTGTATCAATCTCAGCCACACACAAGGAGCATCTTGCCTGGTCTTCGAGGATCGGCATGAGACCCGCCGGCCTCTTGGCGATGAGGTCAATGATTTTCTGGTTGTCGCGGAAAGGGATTGACCCCACATCCAGACCCTCCTCACCGTATTCTTCCTGGAAACAGTCGTGAATGCACACACAGCAATGGTGTTAATGGGGACAGAAGGGTAAAATACAATTCGAAGGCACGAACAAGAACCCTGGCGGCTTTCAAGACTATTCAGGCGACTTTCTGCGAAATCTGTGTCTTGTGATGAATACGTCTTGATGCAGATCCACTGCCATTGTTGCTGATACATACGCGGGGATGACTCCTGCTCTAGATCATCGCGTGGTAACCCGGCGACAAGCTGTGCACAATCTAACCGTGTTTTCTTGCCTGCTCCAGCACGAAGATGTGGTGGTTGAACTGCCGCTGCAAGACCTCGTTGGCGAAGTTGATGCACAGCTGCTCGAAGCTGTTCGTCGCCATGATCTCGAAACCTGTTGTACAGGACAAGCGCACTAGCATATTCAGCGTCGGTTTCAGATGCCACAAGGGATCGAAAAGAGCCGTTCTGAACTCCTAGCATGGGGTGGTCATTGAAACCATTCTAGTGGGTATCCTGGTGCCATAAATCTATTAGCGTGGTACACATGTCATTTATCTGGGGCTGTCCGTCGACAGTAGTCTGTACTTGTACAGAGCTTCTCTCTTGCAACAATCCATATTTAACATAAGCAACAAATGGCGGCAGCAGTACCTCCTAGCCTCACCGAAAATATCGAGGATGCCGATGAACGTCCTCTTGGCCCCAGCCCCTGCTTCGCCCACCGCTTTCTTCGGGGCGTCAAAGACCACGTTGATCTTCCAGTTGATCCAAGCGAATAGCTGGCGGTACATGTGCTTCAGCAAGGCGAGAAGATTCTCTTTCGCCTAGGGGATAGACACGAACATCGTGTTGGCGAGGGGGAGAGCTTTGGCACCTTCTTAGCCGTGGTCGCAGCTTGTCCGAGGAGAGCGACAACGTGCTCTGGAGCAGTCTGACCCCCGGTTCATTTGGGTTTCGGACTCGGGATCTAGGTACCCTAGACGTAAGACCACGAAAAGTAGTGGACGATACCGAAACGATATCCTTCCAGTGCATCGTGAAGAAGAGGAGCATCACAATATCGTTCTGAAAGAGACATGCGACCAATGAAGTACGCACCTGAGCAGCGTTAAGCGCGACGGATGCGCTGGTTCCTCCGGCGGTTACCGTCCTCCTCATCACGCCTTCCTCGAACACCTCCTCGTCCACTCCCCAAAGGGCCGCCAGGTTGGCCGGGGATATGCTCGTACAGCGCCCGACTTTGGAGATGCGGCACTGCTCCTTGCCGGAGACGTCCTCGAAACTTCAACGGAATACAGAGAATGCGGCGAGATCACGACAACCAAGCGTGAATATCTTCGCGACTGTTGGACGCAAACACGGATTCATAATCGGGGAACGCTGATTTTTGATCCAAAGGTGGTATCGTTCTTGAGGGGATTTGACGCCAACCCTGTCGCCAGCAATCGCAACCAAAGCCTAACCTTGATTTTCACGACAGTAGCACGATATTGCCTCAGTCTTATACGTCGGTAGCAACCCGTAAGCTCAAGGTTGCTGCTGCGGCAGAAACGTTCAATTTGGAGAGACTTGGGGGTGCGGTTCACGACAAAGCAGCCTGCAGCCGCCTTCGTTGCAACGGTCAAAGCGTATGTCACCAGTACCTGACTTCGCCGCTGTGCAAGATAGCCGCGAGCAGCCGCCACATATCTGTCTTGTCGTTGGCGGTAAAGTCGAGCGAGGATAACGCCTTGTCCACGGCATGGAACTCCTCGTGGTCATCCACATCGTCCTAACGACCGCAAGAAAAAACAACGGATCACACAAAACCCATCGCTCCAACAGGTAGAAAATTTGCAACGAGCGCGCAACACAGTTGCTACGCACAAAAGTTTCCTTGCAATCGCAACCTATGCAAGAGATGCCGCAATGGTTGTGGTCGTTGTCCACACGTCTTAGGTTCATAAGAGCAGGATGCAACAATCTTGCTCTGTTGCACCGTCACCTTGTCTGGAAATACTGTACAGGCGAAGCACGGTTGCTCCTCTTCGGCCAGTGCACTCGGCACTGCCGATGTGTCGCGCCAACAACCCCCCAGGGCAGGAGAGTTCCATTCAAAAGGCTCTCAAATGTTGTGTTGTCATTGAACAAATTCCTGTCTGAGACTGCTGTGCGCCTCGCAGCAGAATGTTGCGTGCGTGGCGAGGGGGCGACGTTGGGCGGTGGCCGTGGCGTCGTCGCTTCGGGACACTTTTTTTTCAGGCAAGGCCCATAAAGGAAAGGCTTCACAGCAAGTGGTCCGCGACAACTATCCACCACCTGAACTATTGTTTTACGTGGTCCTGAACGGATCGCAAGCTGACACAATCGTACACGTATTTGGCCCGGGTCTGCTGTTGGTTTTCGGGAACCACTGCTACACGTGCATTCTTTCAACCTCTCACCGAGGCCACGAGACGGTTCCCCTGGGTCAGGAGGGAAAAGCACTCCGCACCGCCTTGGAGATGAAAAGCTTCCTTGTCCGCCATCGGCAAGGCCTTTGCCACCTGCGATAATTGCAGAAGGCGTGCAGGGGGGAGGAAGGGGCAGAGGTTCAAACACCTCTGTTCCACGTCTTTCACGAGGTTTGCAACAAATGAATGCGATGCGCCCCCCGACGCCTCGAGTGCTAGGGGCCTAGGCCTTCCCCCAAGGCACGTTTCGACACACAAACTTTGGCCTCCGTGCATGATCTCTTCTGCTTGCTCTCTAGCAACAGGACGGCGTTTCTACCCGGGAAAGGTTTTCGATCGCCCGCCTTGTTCGTGCGAGGTTACGGGTGTACTCATAGCCGTGCATGCCGTAGTGGTTTGGCCATTGGCCTCGCATCCCTACGAAAGCCGAGACGGAACACGCCGGGTTTTCACCGGACCAGGCTAGCACATCACCATACGCGAAGCGCCGAGAGATATGAGGGGGGGGGGGGGGATGAGGTTTACGTAGATACCTGGTAGAGGATATGGTAGCTTCGCTCGCTCTCTTCGAGGTGCACGAGCCTGGACTTTTCCAGCAGGAAGTGCTCGGTCCTCGCCCCCACGAGACGGAAGTCGTGGTCGTACTGCAGCTTAATGTACTTGCCTGCTCGGCACGATTGTTGCGAGGTGTTGGTTACGCAGCGTATGAAGGTGCGAATTTAGAGTGGCCCGGAAGGTGCCATCGCTCGAGGCCATTTACTACACCAGGCTTTGAGTTTGTCAGCTCCGCCGTGTGCTGGACTCGAAGAGAGAGAGAGAGAGAGAGAGCTGGTGTGCACTACAACACCACCATGTGCAGTCCTCGATGCAAGGAATGTTATGATCTTGGTGGACGACGAACATGCACAGCGGCGACTTGGCAAGCTTGCTTGCCCCTCACCGAATCGGCTGGAGTTGTCGTTCCTCACGGTCTTGGCGTTGCCGAAGGCCTCCAGCACGGTGTTGCTCCTGAGCAGCACGTCCTCCATGTGCTTCGCCGCTCCGGCTGCCGTGGTAGCCACAGCGGGAGACCTCCAGAACCCTTCGACGCCGAGACAACGAGGACAAGAATATGTCAAACACCAACAGCACCGGGACCGCGTGCCTGTGTTAATCGAACAGCAGTTTAGATGCGGAAGGGCTTGGGTGGGTGGTGATAAAACTTGTGTTGGTTCTCTTGATCGTGAAACACGGCTTATCGTGCGAGCATATTTCCAGTGACAACGCTTATGCGTTCTCCCCCTGGACAGTGCACTGGAAGCTTGCGCATCGTGCGGGGCCGAAAGCCCGGAAGGACAAAGCGACAAGCCCACAACTGCAATCGCCCTCAACTTCTCATGAACTCCAAAAACGCGGCTAGCCCTGGCCACATCATTCTCGCCATCAGCACCATACGCCGTCTCTCCTCTGAGCGACAGCAAGCAATCAACATCGCATCTCTACCACCAGCGCCATAGGGTCGAATAAGGAAACCCTCCCTCCCCCGTCCCGCAACAAGCGTCACCTGGAGCGCTCCGGCCGCCCGTCGGAGTACCTGCTACGCCGTACGCCTTAGGAGTGCCGGCTACCGGAGTTCCAGCCACGGCGTAGCCCTGGGCGCGGGGAGGGGCAGGCGCCGTCCCCGCCAACGCCCGGCTTGCGGTGATGAGAAACCTCATGACGTGCTTGGAGGCCTCTGTCTTCCCCGCGCCCGACTCCCCGGTGATGAGGATGGACTGGTTGCGGCGACGGACGCGCCCGTCCACTTCCCTTCCCTTGGTTTCGGACATGTACCTGAGGATTGAACGGTGCGGGAATCCAGGGTGCGGGATTCATGGGGGTAATATCATGAGGTTCACGGGTGCGCGCATCACGGGGGTATCATAATGAGGTTCGGGCCCAGGGGGTAGGCGTTTGGTCCGCGGCAAACGTGCGGGTGGCCTGCGGATTTGAACAAAAGCGTTGTCTGTGCAAAGGCTGGTCGTTTTTCGACCATCTACGCCCCTTCTGTTGGATGCAATCTTAGGTGTAGGAGGGATTGAGGGGGTATGATGAGGTGAAAGGGCGAGGTTGTGTTTTCGGGAGTGTAATTATTTGTATCCGGAGGACAAAACGTCTATCGAGTTGACGCGGTGAAGAGGTAGCGAGTGTTAGCTGGGGCTTTCGAGTCAAATGCTCGTGTTGAAGATGGAGCACTTGGCGTCGTCGTGTTGCCCTCCCCTCCCGTTTGAGCCAAGACGGGCATAGGTTCTGCTACGGTTCGTCGATGTCTCACCACGTTCTTCTATGTATCGAAGGCGATCTGGGAAATACTTTTCGTTCTGTGGACTTCTTCCTACAGACTCTTGTACATCCAACAGCATGCCAGTGTTGCTTTCGCCCCCCTCCCCAACGTTTGGAACTCACTTGAACGCCCTATCCGCCACGCCATACACGTGCGGCTTTCCAAGCATGCTCTTCAGGGCCGTCAGCTTGGACTTTGCGTCCGGCTCTTTGGCTCTCTTCCCGTTGCCTCTCTTGTTCCGATGACGGTCGTCCTGCCCTTCCTTAAACTCTCGCATCAAGGCCGCGCTCCGCTCGGCCACTCTACCGCCGGCGGACGGCCCGCGGACGCTCACGTTCAGACCTGGCAGCACCCCTGGTGCGGCCTTAACCACCTATCGGGGGGGGGGGGAGGGGTCACGCAGAGCTGGTGTTCGCGCATTCGTTTTTTCTACCCGTGGGGTGGGAGAAGCAGCGGCGGCGGCGGCCGGCATTGTTGGCAAAGGGAAAACGGGGACGGAAAGGAGCAGCCCCTCTTGGCACGCACGGATGCTAAAACAGCCACGGAGCTTTTGTCCCGCAGTGTTTTTTCGCCAGTGTCCCGGCAGAAACTACAACAAGAACAACCTAAGCGACACCAACAACTATTGTAACTACACGAAGAGCGCTGATGATGACACGAATACGTGAGTTCCATATCCCAAACAGACACCAATTGACGGCAATAGAAACAACAACAAGGCCCATCGACGCGATCGCATGGGGTGCCGATGCGCTTAGCCCTCGTCGGGGGGCGAGACTGTCACCAACGTACCGGCATGGGGATATCGTAGAGACCAGGGATATCCGTGTACGGGTTGATCGACACCAGCACGTCGGCCACATTGGTGTAGATGGAGTTGGCTCGGAACCGCCTGTGTAGTATCGGAGAACGGGGCAATTATTTTCTGCCTGTTCATATCTTAGCGGTGGTTTGTTGTTAGGCTCTCTGGACATGCTGCGTGCGCCTGGGTCGTGTGGGGGCAACTCTTCTGAACCAGGTATCCCAAAGCTACAATGCAACTTTTTCAAGTCGAAAAGCACCGATGCCATCGAGCACAGGCGAAGGCTGTCCAATATTTGCACGGACGTACGAATTTTCAGGATCACCATGAGCACTTCGTTTTGCGGCAGGTACATCAGTATGGATATCTTCTCGTTTCCCGATCGGGGTTCAGAGGTTTCTGTAGATGCACGGAGAACGTGGGATGTATCATTCATGCCCTGAACATTGAGAGCACCAATGACGACGATGACGAAGGCACAACACCAACTTAGCAGCAGCAACAGCAGCAGCAGCAGCAGCAGCAGCCCACCTGTGGAGAAGATCGAGAAGCGGTGCCTCGTGCATCTGGTTCATGCGCGACGCGTCGTCTAGGTCTAGGGCGTGGCTGGGGTCGTAGTCCGCGCAATCTCCCAGAGAAATCTGCACAGCAGCGAGGCCCCCGACGCATAGGTCATCCGGAGCATAATTCAAAGTCATGGGCACCGACATGTAGCGATCTACGAGTTGTATCGCTTCTGCTTCGACGTAGAGTATGGCAAGGGTTGGTAGTGCGATTTTTTTCGAGCGGAAACCCGTCTTGATACATACCCAGATTACCGAAGAAAACGGAACGGTTTCCCCCTTCCGTGTTGATGCAACATCATCGAGCTGTCGGTCGATTCGTTGTTTGCAAGCGACCCTGAAGGGTAAACGCAAGGAACGCTTTATCCCACTGGTTTTGGAATTTCCGCAAGCTTCGTTTGAAAGCAAGGTGGGAATGGTCTTGGGGTGTGCCTCCACAGGGAGTTCAGAAGCAGGGGCGTTTCTGTCATTGCTAGTACCCGTCGGTGGAAGCGCCGTGTATCAACCGCATGGTCGTGCTCGGGCTCCGCTTTTCGGTCCTCGCTGCCACATGGCACAGGACCCCCCCCCCCGTTCCAACATACAACATGCCCAACGTTCGCATTGACCGCTGCAATATCGACGTGACCTATACCAAGCGGAACATCGACAACACTCATTCCGATCGCCTTGCTGCCCGTCCGTGGAACCCACGGCGGAGAATACCTCATTGTATCTTCAAAAAGTTGCCAACGGACCGAGGACATGAAGCCTGCTCCATGGCAGGAAACCACAAGTCCTTGCGAAAGGCCGACAACTGGAACCTATCTGGCAGCCACAACTTCCAATGTCCAAAGTGGAGCAGAACCCCAATGTGTTGCAATGAGGAAGACAAACAGCCCTTGGAGGGAGAAGAAAGACCCTTAACCCAGCAGAGTGACGTTTTGACCAGCCTCCTCTCCCCTCGATCTAAGCCGCACCTGATCCCCCTAATAGCCAATGTTGGCAGCACCCAACCCGCGCCTACGGTGCTGAATCAATTCGAGTAACTTGCCTCGGTCTCCCGCTTTCCGTCTTTGGCCAGCACGGTGTATGAGCTCCCGTCCGCACTCTCGGACACGACCTCGGCCATCCTCCACACCGCCGCTTTGTCGGGCAACCATACGCGGCGACCGCTCTGAAAATTCGTGTAGGTTAGAAATATTTGTATTTTCGGGAGTGGGAAAGCAGTTTGGCTTCTTGCTTGGATTTTATCCTGGAGTCCCCTAGCACCCTACGCACAACGACCGTTCTTCCGATTGGAAAGCTCGATCGGTTGACGATTTTTCAAGTCTCTACATGGGCTTTCTGCGTTCAGATCCAATTCACCAACAAAATACCCGCGAACCAAGAGAAACGAAGCAAAACATTGACGTACAAGCTGGCGTCGAGGGAATGGAGAGACTAAAACTCTCACCGCTCTAGCGTCGCGGCCAAAGCCCCCGGTCAACCCACTTGAGGTTCCTGCTTCCATTATCCAGCGCTCAGTTTCATCCTGGGAAGAAGGGAGATAACAAAAAAATGAGTTTCACGCCCAAAGCTGGGAATCCAGAGGAGGTGGGCGGTTTCTTCCCAGGTGGCAACGATAGGTGCTGCTAGCAGCGTTAGTCTTGAGCTACGCTATAATACGAGGTCAGTCCTCTCATGTCATGCGACGATCATCAGAAAACTGCCAATTGTCAACGGCGATATGCATGCCACGATAATGGTTTATGACATGCCCTTGTGCAAAGCCTCTGACTGGTGAAGAATCGCGGTTTACCCAAAACCCATGGGGGTCTTCACGTTGGAAGAACAAACGTGACAATGTTCTCCATGTTTCATCTTTACGACGAGAAGGGTCTTTGAGCGTAATGGGGCACAATTGTAACAAACCAATAACCGGAGGGCAACAACAAGTGGGGGGATATTGACTATTTAGTCATTGATTCCGTCAGCGCCCACCCTCCTCCTTCAAGTGCCTTTTCTCCATGGAAAACATTTAGTTTGAATTTGAAGCCTGCGAAATAAACTGTACCTCTCCGCTGTCAATATCCAGCTCGATTTCGGTCACGGCGTTTGTCGAGGTACCCCCATTCTGCGAAGAGGAGGCGGCGGCATCGCCTCCTGCTCCAGCTCCACCTTCCTCGTTGAAACGGCGCACCAACCTCCGCAGCATGCCTTGATGCTGCTCGCCCTGAAAAACGAGACACCTGCTCCCCGCGGGGTGAAGAACACGAACACACAACAATCAGACATCTCGAGAAGTACCAAAAAGCGTACCCAGCCCTGGGGCGCCGTTGACACTCTTTCTCCAATTGGTATGCATACGGATGGCTGAGCGCAATGAGACAATCGCACATGTTGGCCCCCGAGATGTTTCGGGTCTTTCTGTGGGGAGACCGAAATTCCTGTGGCTTCAAGACGTACCTTTAGTAGGATGGGGCGTACTCTTCGATCCTTGCGGCGCAGCTCAAGTGCAGTTCAGTCTATTCATGCCGCGGTATAGGCTATTAACCGTGGTTTCAATATTTGATACCCAGCTTAAGCATGGGTGGGCCCCTTTGGTCAAACCTACCCTGGAAACCCTTGGAAGACAGACCCCGGCTTGTTGACTTTTGTAGAATTATGAAAAAGTCATTTTTCGTGAGTAGGCTCATGCGAAACAACTTCTCCATTATTGTGCCAAAACGTTCAAAAGAACACGAACATAAATGAAACATCCATATTCGTGATCTTCTTGTCGAGCTACGTCGCTAGCTGCAGAGTTTTCCCGTTTTTCCCGTTTTGAGCAAAAGACGCTTGTAATTAAAATGATCCACGGGACCCCTGGTGACCCCTATTGTCTGCTAGAGGAGCCCTGCTGAAATTACCCCCTAATGAGGATAACTTGATTGTACACATATGCATATGTATTTATTTGGGGCCTAACCATCACCGCGTTTCTCCTGAATTTAGTTTAACTCGGGGAGACAAAAAAAACAAAAAACACCCAGGGCAATTGACGAGAGGAGGAATCCAGGAAACGTTTGTCGCATTCATGTTTGAAATCCTATGGTTGGATGTCCCGAACGAATCGATGGAAATGGCTAATGGTCTTCCATATTCAGGAAATGTTCAGCACCTCGCGACTTTTTTGGCAACTAAAACACTTAAAGAAACACTCCCAGGACAGCGAGCACATGAGAGCTCTCCGACTCGATAGCGCCCGCACGGAAGATCGTCTAACTAAATAGTTTTTGCCGAGGCTGGGGTTCTGGGGTTCTTACATAGACTACATCAGTAGTTCCTCTAAATGGGCAATGGTCATACCTTCTTCCCCTCGCGGCCTCGGCAAGACTTTTGCTTAGGCATGGCCCATAGCGAGGGGGGGGGGGTGTACTCATAGTCGTGCATGCCGTAGTCGTTAGACCATTGACCTCGCATCCCTACAAAGTCGGGACGGAGCACGCCGGGTTCTCACCGGACCAGGCTCTCACATCACCAAGCGCGAAGCGCCGTGAGGTATTCGGCGAGTCGCATGAAGGATGAGCTGCATCCTGCCAAGGGTGTTCGGCATATTGTGCTTACTTCCTTGCGTACGGATGACAGCTGCATATGACTTAATTTATTTTCTGGTGCTTTCACTTCCAGAGACAGTTGTAAGCACTGTGTACCTGCCTCGAGGACGCTTGACCATTTTAACACAACGTGGTGCGATCATCCCCCTTGCGCGGAGTGAGGGTTCTCGACCCCTCACAACATGATCTACTCGACCACCATTATGGTTACCGCCAAAAAAAGTACAGAGGAAAAAAAAAACGGTAACCTGGTTGCCGAATTCACGAAGTGAATTGTCTTGTTTTACAACGTCGTTGCCAAGCGACGAAAACCCACACCCCGATGACAAACACCGGCGGGGGGTGAGGGGGGGGGGGGGGGGCGTACTCATTTGTTGCTTGCCGTAGTCATTTGACCATTGACCACGCGTCCCTTTCGAGACGGAGCAAACACCGAGGGGGGATCTTGTTTTACAACGTCGTTGCCAAGCGACGAAAACCCAATCCCGATGGCAAACACCGAGGGGGGATCTTGTTTTACAACGTCGTTGCCAAGCGACGAAAACCCAACCCCGATGACAAACACCGGCGGGGGGCGAGGGGGGGGGGGTATTTCTAGCGAGCATGGCTAGACTCACCCTCAAGGGACCGATACCTTCTTGCTACGGCGCACCCGCCGCGAGGCGTGCGTAGTGGTAGAGTTGGGTCGGCACTGGTGCGTCAGGTACAGAAAAGCAGATGCGCGGGCCTCATGGCCGTCGGTGTAGACAGCAATGTCCATCTCAGTTTTATGCGCGGAGGCAGACGCCATCAGAAAGGTGGACAGGTAGGCCCTCGGTTTGCTAGAGGGAGCTGTACTGTCTCAGTAACCAGGCTTCGCCATCAAAGGGGAGGAGGGAACAGGTGGTGACGAGCTGAGTGGGCTGGTTGACCCTTCGTGCAACGAGGGAGAAAGCGAGGAACCGACCGGGAAGGACAGCAACGAGAGCGTGTACGGACGGAGCGGGTCGAGTTTGGTCGTGCTAGGACTGGCCGCAGCGACACCGGAGCAGCGGCACCGGAGCACACGGACGACATCGAACCGTGACGCACGGACGAACACATTGTGTTGTCTAATATTTTCCGTTTTTTTCCTGAACATCGGTGTCGGGTGTGTGTAATGACGTCACTGGTTTTGTAGAGAGACGCGGCAGAGATGGCGCGGATACCCCGGGTGCCTTTATTGCGTACCTGCACCGTGGAAGACCCCCAAGGGGCCCTCCACATGGAAATATCGGAACACCCCTGGGCTACGCTGCAATCTTGGTCGCTGGGGGGGGGGGGGGGGGGATGGGCCTTACATGTCCCCGGAGGAGACATTTTGACCAAATCCCCGGGGTTTCGACACTTTTCGCGCGCTTTATTCAACGCGCTCGCGCGCTCGCGCGCACGGCAACCTACACACAGCCGTGTGCGCCTGTGCGCCCGTATCTTGGAGGCCATGTCTGCCGCCGAACGACCACTGCTCGAGGAAGAGGGCAGTGCCATACATAGTACTTGTAGCATTCCTGAGGTCTTACGAGGTGTTGATGGCATCAGACCTGTCTTCAAGAAGGGACGGAAACACTGGGTTTGTCCTGCCAGCACGACTTCAAACAAGCAGCGGGGCTGCTACCGGAGAACGTGGCTGCCCACGTCGCTGGCGGAGAACACAGGTGCCATACTAGAGTGAGAGAGACATACACCTGCTCAAGCGTGTCTGCTGGTGCCCGTATTATAGCGTGACTTGATGCACTCACATGCTACCTGCTGTTGTACATTCAGCAGGTTGCTTAAGATACCACACCCCCTGGACTGATTTGCAAAGCTCGAGAACTCCACGACGAAGAGGATGTCGACACCAAACAGTACGTTTTGGGAAAGCTCTCGAGGAGACGGTTCCAATGCCGCAATTTTCGGCACCGTCACTGTTGCACTCCAGAGTAATCGGCCTTTAGCATTCAGAACAGGGGGTTATGTATCGGGTGCAAACTACGTAAGTAACCACACACCCTTGTTTGTTTGGCGCCCCCCACAAGGCCCTTAACAGCAGTAGTACTTGAAGTTCGATCAAATAAAAAGGTGCCAACGACCACCTTACCCGTACCACACAGCAGCTCACACGGTGCCATATTGTTTTTCTCGTATACATTTATACTTCGTATACATCATGGTGGTGTTATACGTCGCATACGGTTATCCCTTGCAGCGCGTACCTCATGTCGAATAGACAGATCGAGTTCTCTCCTAAAACCCATGACAGCTTCCAGCAGTCGGAGCAATCAGGACGCATAGACTGCTGCCTATCCTACAGAGTACGACAGAATCCCGCAGTACTAACTGATCTCGCCGCGTGTACAGGAAGTGGGAGAAGGAACGGAAGGACGCGGCGTCTTCCCCAAGCATCGCATCGTTCTTTCGGCGTCCGCAAGCACGTAAGCCCGAGAAGCCCGACGTGGACACGGGGTCCAACAGGCCGGCACCCGCGTGTACTGTGGTACTCTCGGACGATGAGAGTGGAACTGCGAGTGATCCCGCCGCCGGCGATGGTGCGGGAGAGCACGGCGGCGGCTGTGTGGGAGATGGCGGCAGCGATGCGGGAGAGTATGTCGGCGACGGTGCGGGAGAGAATGGAGGAGACGGTGCAGAAGAGCAAGGCGGTACGGTGGACGAGATGGAGCAAGGCAGCTACGGCGGGGGTGGCAGCGTCGACGATGTAGACGACGGCCTGTATGTTCTGCCCGACTCCAATCGGCTGCCCGTCGCAGACTACCCTTTCTGCCTGCATGGCAAGGGGCAAACGCCATTGCCGTGGTCCTGCACTATCCAGCGTTGCTCTCACTAGCAAGCGAGGAGCGATGTCGACTGTCGAATGCTTCTTGTGCGGGATTGACACGGTGACGGTTGCCGACATGCGGGCACACGTCGCTCAACATCAACTGCTGCAAACTGACCTTTTGTCCGCGGATTTTGAGGGTAGGTCGCCCTTGGGGTATTTTTGTTTGCTTCGGGTCTTTGCAATATGCAGTTGTGGGCATACGGTGGTACCGTGCTTCTCTCTGCGCAGGCGCTCGTTTCCCTTCTTCCCCCTCAAGGACATGACAGGATCCTGACTTTCCCTTTGTCCACCGATTGTTTTTGACCAGATCACTGATTGGGACACGCGACAGGACCGGTGCGGCTTCTGTGGACTTGCCGGCACGTGCCCAGTCTCCTTGGTCGGGAAGGGCAACAAAAACGAGGCAAAGAAGATATTCACGCAGTGCCGTTACGCCCCGAGGAAGGAAGGGACAACGCTGACCAACGACGTTCAGTTGAGGCTGTCCTCGGCGGCAAAGTTCTACGCCACGAACCCGTGCACGAACGTGCCCATGGAGTGCCCGGCTTGTCGCTTGCGAAACCAGACGGTAGTCGTGTGAAAGTACTGCATGCCGGTGCACGTGCTGCACGCGCACGGTGGCCCAGACAGCCCCGAAATTCTCCCGCACAAGGAGTTCGCAGCTTCGTATCAGTTGAGCGAAGAAGAGGTTAAAGCGGTGAAAGAGTTGACCGAGGGCACGGGTCGCCCCGCGAGGCTGGGTCCAGGCAAAAAAAAACTAGGACAGGGGCAGGATCTAGCAGTTCGACTCGTTCTTCGCCGTCGCCGCCCTCTTCAGCTGCTGCTTCAAGGCTGTTGCTGTCTAGTTTTGTCGCGTGGGTGGCATGGGTATTGCTGGGGGAGTAGGTCAAGAGGGACACCGGAGTATCTCCCGTCCATACCAACAATTGTTGCCCCGTTCGGCTATTATATTTTCTCCTTTTTGTCGTGGGTCGGTTTGTGTCGGACAATACTAACCCTAAACCTCGATCAACGGTTAGAAACCGTGCGTGCTTCAAGTGTTTGTGACGTTACTGGGTTGAGAACAAGGTCATCTTGTCACGGTGGTGATCTACGATACCAGCTTGTCTTGGCGGGCTGCAATTGTTTGAGCCTACTTGAATGATTGCCGATGCCGTTCACAGCGGATGAGTATTGTCGTGCCGAAACCAAAGGATTGAAACGATAATAACAGCACAATGCACGTCAACACTCGAGATCAAACTTCTTTGGAGGTGCTCTCAACTCAAGACACAAGGACAACTCTTTTTGATCCTGTTCTCACACGTTGTTTAGTAAACAAAAACTTCAACCCGTGGATGGATGGGTCCCTCTATGTTGCTCACCGAACTTCGAACCTTGCGTGTCGTGTGAGACCCTCAACAGGTTGCACTCTCCTTGGGTTTGTGTTTTGCGTGACCAACCGCTGGCGAGACAATCAAAACAAATTAAAACATCACAGATATCCGATTTATCGGCAAGATTGTGTTCCCACAAGAGATAGGTCTTATATCCATAAAATCCTGCCTCCAAGCATGTTGGTCGGGTAGATTAGACTGGTACACATATGTACAGCAGTAGGGGGGCGACTCCTCCCAAAAGATGTGCCCAACGTGTTGCTGTGTGTTCACTCCACCGTAGTTGACCGCCTGACTTCGTCAGGTCGGTCGGCGCTCTGCTTGCACACGGTGCCAAAATCGCCGTGTGCAAGCGGGCAGCCTAAACCCCCTATATTGCGCTGCAATCTTGGCCCGGGGGGGGGGGGGGGGGGGG
>FN649728.1:596900-639627 GCA_000310025.1 Ectocarpus siliculosus | reverse complement strand
GGGGGGGGGGGGGGGGGGGGGGGCTGGGGTGTTCCGATATTTCCATATGGAGGGCCACCTTCAACGTGGAACGATTCCTAGTTCCTGTCAGTGTCGATTATCATCACTGCTGTGTCCAACACAGATAGATGATCCGGGGGTAGATTCGGTGATTGTCAATTGCAATGAGGATGTTCTTTTTCGCTGTATGTCCACGGACGCATTCTGACAGCACTTCAGACAGCAGTTGCGCGCCCCGAAGTTGTGCCATGCCTACCATGGTGTTATTGTACTGGCAACACTCCAGACAGCTGTACGCTGTAGTCGACAAACATTCATTTTGGTAGTAAAGTGTGGGACAGGGGGGATGGTGCTGCTGTACAGTACTGTAGTCGAATGTAGTGTGTGGACGGGTAGTTCAGTTTTGGGCACGCAAACGTGCTGCAGGGATGTATAGGTGTACCTCTTCGGGCTTGTGTACCCTTTTCTTCCTAGTTTGCGTGTCTTTTGATATTCTAATGGCTCTTGTAGCATTTTTGTGACCACGGACCGCGTCTTTGCTAGATTTTGGGATTAGCAACTGACACGAGTTTAATGTGAACACAACAACAACAAAAACAACAACAACAACAACAACAACATACAAATCTTAGTGTTGGGGTCCCTCACCGGGCTACCAAGTTGTGCTCAAGTTCTGTGTAGTGATATACAAATAGCAGTAGTAAATCATGTCGAGCATGAGGTGGCAAGTTCATCAGCCGGGGCTACCTGTACGGTAAAGTACGTCCGCATGCCTCAACGAAACAAAAAAACAAGGGAAAAACACCTCTGTCAGAAAGTTGCGCCTGGAGACAAGGCGTGTAACGGTACTTATATGTTAGATTTTTGGACAACCTCCCATCCCCAGCAAAGCGCACCTTGGTGCTGGGGGAATGCTGACATGTTGTGGGTGAATGGACATTTTATGTCTCCATCGCGAAAATCGTGAGTCCAGATTGAGACTCCCCACAAGAGGAAATAACTGCTGTTGTACTGTAGCGGCACACAGCAGTATAGGTCTGTCTATGCTGCTACGGATGGTAACACAATGACATGTTTGAAAGTCAACGGTAGTGTTCGCCGAAGAAAGCTACCACACAGTAGCTGTGGTCTATGACAACACCTGATGACATATTGCTGGAACTCGTGGAAACTGTTGTGTACATACACATATGTAGACTACTGCTTCCGAACCACGAGCGAGCGGGAATTCAGTATGAAACAGCACCGACCTGCATTGCTTACGCATGACGAAGTATTGGGATATGCCGCAGCTCTCCTGCCAACAGCATCACGGCTAGTGTAAAAAAACACTTACCGGTAGGTATCGATAACTTCTCTGTGTTGATTGTTCTTTTTGTTGGAATAGAACAATACTGTATGTATGTACAATGTCTATCCTCTTTTCTTGCTGCGCCGGATGAACACATCCCGTTTGTGTATGTATTGTAGCTACAGCAGCTGTGGCCTGTATGTGTTTTAAGAAGGGAACCTTCTCCATTATCATGCCCAGACGGTTACCGTGAGTCTGCGTGCACGCAAGCGTGCTGCGAAGTGTCTATACTGGGTCTTCGGTGTGTCTGCCTGTGGGCGCGCGCCCTTTTCGGCAAGCGTTCTCCGCAAGTGTTTCACGTGCTCACTGTGCGTAGCTACCAGCACCAAGACATTTCAATTTTCAAGCTCTACGAAAAAAAAAGTCTACTTTCTTCCTGCTGCTGTGCAGAGCTGTGCATTGATGCCCAACTTGGCGTGCATCAGATAAAGTGATAGACGTCGACTATAACTGGCCAACACCAGACACCCCTTCTCACCCGTTGTGGAGGTCGGTCCTCTCGAAGGCGGCTGTTGCCAGCAAGTGGGAAGCTCCCTGTCTCCGCTAAATCTGGGTTCAGAGTCTTATTTTGTTCTTTCCGACGGTCTCTCTCTGTCTTCTCTGGCTCGCCCTCCTCCTTTGTGAACCAATACTACTGGTATCTCGCACAGTTTTCCGGCTGAGAAGCTCCGGCGTAGTGCCCGGCGGCGCTCTCCTCGCCACTTGCGTCCTGCAGCCGCTTTCTTGGAAAACAGAACCCCCACAATGCTATGGTCTAGCTCGGGCATTCGTCCCTGCCCGTTGACAGCAGGGGGTACTCCTGTACTCCTGTACGTATGCGCCCGTGGTACGCAGCGGCTGGTGCGTGCGCTGAAAATCCGGAACACATCTCATGGTCTCCGAAAAGATCTCTACCGGCACGCGGTGAAATGCGCACCGGTTCGGCACGTGAATCAAAATCTCGCCGCACGCAGAACCCGCTGTGGTCCGGTTGGCTGGTTTTCTCGTGGGGTCGGATCAATGCATCAAGGACACATGTGTTGCGGCGCCTAGAGAGCTGAAGGCAATCGAAGCTGGATGGGCGGGGACCGATACAATCCCAGCCAGGCAGAGCGAGAGCGAAGACTTGCCCGGGGGAGAGAAAAACTGCGAGTGATTTCGCCCTTCGCAGCGACTGCTCAAGCGCCGTGCTACTCCATCTCGTTCGCAGTGCCACAAGGTACGAACATGATTCCGCGTTGACTGTTCAAGTGTTGGGGTCGAGGGTTGTGAACATACGCCGAGAAAATGCCCCAAGCGAGACAGTCTATACTACAGAGGTATGCATGTTGTACATAGTCTTGGCCATGCGTCGATGCAAGTATACCCTAAAGGCTGGAGATGTACATAGTGTACAGCTGTAGTCTACAGCTTTGTGGCGTTGTACATGTGTGCGACATGTATCGAGATACGATGTAGACACATTGCTGCCACACTTGCGGTAAACGTCCTTTTGGCCCGTCGTTCGTTGTGGCAAACCTGCTTGTTGCGCGAGGAAGAAAAGTGCTGTCCTGCCAGACAGTGCATGTATGTATGCGTGTGTATGTCGTGTTGATACTAAATACTGCTGTATTATGAACAACCACCGAACAATGATGGGAACGAGGAACCGATAACTTTGCTCGGCTGACCACACAATCGTCGCTCCTGGGAACATTTGCGGCCCCCCAGTTTCCATCCTTTAGTGATGCCGCCGCATGGTAGTTCTGCCTCGGTTATTAATCATTCAATAGTCTAGACCAAAAGTATGTAGCTTTCCCACGCCCAGACCCTGAAGAGGGTAGGGTGCCAGAGCGTGGAAGCCACTGTTCGGTAACAGCGCGTGCTGTTCGCGGGAGCATTGGCAATGCAGCCAGACGGGTGACTCCCGAAACGATTGGTGCTTGGCGAGCTGGTGGGGGGGGAGGGCCCAGGCAGGGGGAAGCCGGAGCAACACTGGCAGATGTGCCTGAAGGACGACCTCAAGATGTTCGAGGCAGAGCACGGATCCACATACATCGAGCTATGTCTCTTCGGAGTTCTGCAAACAACGTGGATGAAAGCAGCGAAGATGGAGCGGGGTGTAACTTGGCATACGGCGGTACTGCAGGGAGCTAAGAGGTTCATGACCGCCTGACAAAAGGATGAAAATGAGGCTAGTCGACAACGAGCGCCACAACGAAACAACAAGCGCGGCAACAGCACGGGCACGGCAACACCCAATGGGGCAGGAGGGGTGCAGCAGACGGACGAGACGGCAAGGGAAGACAGAAAACGAGAAGAGCCGGACCGAGTGGCGCGAAATGCTGTGCCGGATTGAACTCCTTGATGGACGGACTAACCCCCACCCCCGTCACTGCATAATGGCACCAACCCCCCACGAGCGATGACGTGCCTTTGCTGTTTCGAGTGAACCGTTTTGTGTCATCTTGTGTTGTTTTGTTTTGTTTACTTGTCGCTACGGTAAAAGTGGTACTGGCGTATGTATGTCTTTCTCTGGGTCTTTCTCTTCTTCTTTTTCCTCTTCTTTTCTCGTTCTTTCTTTTTTTCCAATCTATGGTTACCATGCATAGCGTGTAGACTATCTGTCGCTGATTTCTATTGACTTGCCCCTTCGGATCCATTTTTTTTCGTGTGCCTTTTTTGGGTAAGTTTGACTGTGACCACGGGAATCGACCGCGTCAAGTGTTTGACTTGTAGGGACAGAAAAACGTGCTGGGTAGAAAGAATGGAACGGTTTTTAACGTGAAGGCAACAACAACAACAACAACAACAACAACAACAACAACAACAACAACAATATAGAGCGTGAAACGCGGGCTCGCCGTGGTTGTTCAGGGCGTGTGGGATGCGTGCGAGAAATTCTGGCACGTCGCTGCATCAGACGCTGCCTGCTGCCCTTCCTAGCGATACGGGCAATACGACCATCATCTCGCTTGCAAAAAACCGGCAGCGGATGTGTGGGAAGAGAGTCAACCATGCTGGTTTTCAACCATGGAGCGTGCGTTGAATGTCCGTTGCCATCGATTGCTTGGACCAGGAAGATTAGTGTTTTCGTGCCCTTTGGTGGGAGCGGAACGTGATTCCTGCAGAAAAAAGTTCGATGGAAGGAGTTTTGTCAGGTTACGGCGCGTTTCTGAACATCAGGATTCAGATCTGTTTCAGATGGAGAGGGTGTAAGGGAGAAAAGTATCAGGAGCGGCGGGTGTACCGCGTTCTGTGATTTTCGTGACTCCGGAGGGTGAAGGTGGCGTCGACCAATGGGCTAGTGTCATTTGACACTGATTGAAAGTATGCTCGAACCCCTCTGGGATAAGTTGTATCGCATATCACCTTATGTAATTCCGGACGGAGTGGCCATTTTAGAAACACCCACGATTTTTCTTTTTGTCGGGGTACGTGTGGCAAACGGTTTGACCATTGTATCCTCGGCGGCGAAATCACCCCGGACTAAGGGGTATAAAGATAGAACAATCAGACGACTCTTATCCGCTTTTTTTGGGAGCAAAAAGTTGCGAAAACAGTTACAAGTTTTTTTGCAACTTTTGATCGGGAACGTTTATCAGTAACACTTTTGGTGCACGCTCACTATGGGACGAAGGAAGTTTTCTTCACGGGACTGGTGGAATGCGACGGTGTTTTTTTTTTTTGCGCCAGGTAGAAGCAGGCACACCCCTTTATACAACACCGCGAAGAAACCAGCCAGAGCGTGCGGGAGAGGGTAGTTGCAACCTTTTTTCTCCACACTCACGATACCCCAAGGCATCTAACCTGGTACCAGAAAGATGCTGGGTAGAGCTACGTCCCTCGGAGTGACACTGCTGTTGGTATTGCTTCCTCCTTCAAAAATGTATCGCTGGAAAACCAAACCACGAGCACACAATCCCTGCGAACTTGAATCAACCGCTCTCTGACATGGGTATTCTAGGGTCAACCACAGCGATTTTGCCGACGCGCACGACACCCCACGGCACCAAACCTTGGCATGAAAGATGGCGCAGACAGCTACCTCCAGCGGAGTGGCCGTGATATTGCCGTTGCTTCCACCCTCGAAAAGTTATCGGTGGAAAACCAAACCCGTGGCGGTCACAAACACCGACCTTGAAGTAACCGCTCGCAGCCGTTGACGGTCGTGCGTCAGCACAAACTTTTTTTCCCGGCGTATTCGACACCTCACGGCGCCAAACCTTGACATTGCCCAAAAGCCCATGGCATTACCTCCTTCCAGATGCCATTCATGAGGCAACTCGTTAAGTATTCCTCGAGGTATTGGTGAACACGGTGCCTTCCAATGGAAGCTTGAGAGGGGGTCTACGTGTGTGGTAGGGGTAGGTGCTTGACGTGGATTGGCGGAAGTCTCGCCGTGTAACGTTTGTTCGACACCTTCGTCGAGAGAAACATTTTAACTTCTGCTCCAGATAGCGCGGCTTTCGTTCAAAGCAACAGTTCCAAACGCTTGGAGCAGCATCTTGAGGAAAGTGAAAAGGTTTTGAAAATTTGACTTTTTCGCAACTTTGTGCTCCAAAAAAACGTTGTTACTATTGCTGTCTCGATTACTGATTGTCTTTGATTTAATTGTTTGTTTCTTTTGTTGTTTTGCTTGGCATCGCGTACCGAGCGGGAGTGATGGACTCTCCTGCATTTTGGTAGTGTCGGGCATTCCTATTTTCTATTTTGTCTTCACTGCTTTGCTCGTCTCCCGGTTTGCGTTTGTGATTTGCTAGCGTGTCTGAGCGTTTTGTTACTCCTTTATTATTTCCGCTTTGATTTCTAGTAGGGGCGTGTACCCCTCTAATAGTTGTCCAATGACCGCGGATGACGTCCGCGGCAGTTGGACCGTTACATGTGAGGGGAGATACTGAGAGAGAGATTTTTTTTATGTCAAGACACAATAAACAACAAACAATCCGGGTGACTGGTTTTCGTTCAGCGTAAACCCTGCTGCTTCGTCTAAACATTTTGTCGTTCGGCAGAGTGGTGACCTACGGGACCTCCGAGGGGGAGTTGCGGGGATCGGGTGGGGTATGATCGACACGACGCACGAGTTTTTCTTCGTCTCCCCTCATGTCGCTCGCTCGTTCATTGATAACGGTCTTGAGTCAACCTTCTTTCTCGTTTGGCCTCCGAGAAAAGCTGCTGACGCCCACACAGATTATGGTGCACGCACGACGACCATGAAAATGTCGACCATGTAAACCACTAGGCTGCGCTCATGAACTTGAGCCGAAATTTCCTTCTTCCTTGCCGTTCTCCTGAAATCTCGGGTAGATAGTCTTTCTCAGTCACCCTTCACGTGGTTTCGCACGTGCTTCGCTGCTCGAGCTGTTGTAGGACTCAAAGCTGTCCTCGCCAGCATAAGGTGACGTGCGCGTGTGGACTTGCCCTGGTTTCCCATATTTTGGTGTACGGCATTTTGTCTGGTATTGTCAGCGGGCGTCAATGCGATGTGCTTAGCTATTTCTCTGCCGAAAATACTGAGCATTGCGATCACGAAATGCAACCCCTTCTCGGTCGGTGTTTCCTATACCCTCGCTGGTCGTGGTCGATCGCGAAGCTTTGGCGAAGGTGCTCCTATCATGGGCGACAAGTTCAGATGCTACGCTGGCAATGGCATCGATAGCGGTGGCAAAAGCGGCAGGCCGTCGACGCTGTCCGTTGGGCTGGGAAGCGGTGCTCGGGGCGGATTAGTCATCGCCACCGACTCCGGAGATGGGATGGACGATGGAACGAAGTACAGGGACCTTGTTTGGGTGCCGGACGGCGAGAAGGTACAATTATCATTCACTTATTTCATTGCAGTTTGTACACGAACTCATGCGGTAGTCCACGGACGGTGGGGTGCTCCCTAACACATACCCCAGCCCTTCCAAACCAGCACATCTCTTCGTCGTGCTTTACAGCCCGGACACTACAGAAACCCATGTATCTTTTCATGACGGTCAACGCTTTAAGTACTATACGTATTTGTTTCCACGCATGCGTTCACTCCATATAGTCGGACGATCGTTTGGGCGTTGCACATCGAATGCTTGCCGTACTGAAATCCTGCCCTGTTCATTATTGAGCCAATAGGTGTGGAGGGCGGCGAAAAAGGTGGCAGGGAAAGAGTGCAGCTCGCCTTCTCGCAAGAGATCGCTGACGGCTTCCGCAGGCGACACCGTGTGGGTCCACACGCCGACGCAGGACACTTCCGTCGAGGTTAGTTAGTGAGGTTTTCCACCGCTCCACCTCCATCCTCGACTGCCGGGTGCTACAACCTGAGCCTTCGCCGTTACTATAGACGCCAAGCCTCATCCGAGGATCCCGCGTGCTGAAGTCAGAAAATGCATGGACTGTGGAACCGTGGGGTGTCCCCTGAGACGGGGGAGATGTAATGTCCGGGTCTAGAACTGCTACCGAAATATCTTTCTTTCTGCCCCGCCGTCAGCTTTAGCGGAGGAAATGTTTTTCCAGCCTGCCATGCGAAACCGCACTCTCAACATACTTACTACAAACGTGACCCAGGTGCCCAAGGATCAGACCCACGCGTACGACCCCAGCCACGCGCTTGATCTGGACGACGCCTCAAAGATGAACCAAATGCACGAGGCGCCGCTCCTAGACCTGCTGCTGCGGCGATTTCGAAAGGTAGGTCTGAACGGGCATGGTTGTGCGCCATCATGTTTCGTTATGCCTTCGATAGTGTCGTTTTTCGTGTTGTTTGAACCGCTTCGAAGGATTCGAGCCCTTTTGGAGGATCTTTTTTTGTGATAAATGGCATCATTGATTCAATGGTTTGGCCGGGGCAAAACACGCGTGTTGCATTTGGTTAGCCTGCGTGTATCGAGCAGTGTACCCACCTCAACATCGTCCGACAGGTCGATGAAAGTCATACGTTCTGCCTACCAGGACATCATGATTTCCCTCCACTCGTGATACCGCAACGGCATATCACTGCCAAACTTTGCATTGGTGTTCTCGCTATCTGTGCCCGGGGTGTGTTTGAGGACTGTTGTTGGACCTCCACCAGAGCTTCGCATCGTGCGTGCTGAGAGTGGAACAAGCAGTGCCTTCGACGCGAGGAATTTGTCCACGGCGAAGAGTTGTTTTCGCAACGACTCTTTCTTTATGACCGCTTTGGTGTGGTCAAACAGCTCGAGATCGAGAGTTACATGGCACGTTAATGCCTGGATGGATGGCGTCTCGACATGTCGTGCCAGGACGTAGAAACGAAGATTACCAGCAAACTGTACAAATGATGTCCTCGCAGAATTTTCAGCGCAGGAGGCTGGCTTCCGTGAAAATGTCCATCAGTTACATTTGCCTTTGTCGCGTACACCGACGGGTTCCAAGAAGTACCACGGCTCGCTTGGCATTTATGTACGTGTGCACTCTTAAACAGTTTTCAAGTTTAGCCCTACTCCCAATTTCAGCTGGTTCCCGATGCAATTGGTACTGTTTTCTTGTCGCCCCATTTGTTCTTTCCCCACCTCCACATCAACTTCACTGGATTTTTCAGTCGATCTTCGACGAGTCCGCACCATCACTGCAATGACGCGTTTTAGGCAACCTTGTCTAAAATACTCCATCTCGTTGCTTTTTGTGACAGGATGCTATTTACACCAGCGTGGCCGACGTTTTGATCAGCATCAACCCCTACAAGAACATCCCCCTGCTGTACGAGGTTCCTCTGCATCAGATGCAAGACGAGCCGGAAGACGAGTTTGAAGAGAGCGATGGCGAACGAGAGGTCTCACACGCGTTGTGATTGTCCGTTGTTCTTTGGCGAGGGGGAGGGAGCTTGCAGTTTCTTTTGTTTTTCTATTCCAGTGTATTGGGCTTTCCCCTTTTGCCGCGGAAGCTTGGTCGGCGGAAACCTTCCTTCCTTATCATTGGTGATGGCCACAGGGTGCGTTTCGTCTCGCTGCTGCAGTGTTGTCCCGTCCGTATGAATCATCAATCTCGTAAAAAAACGAGTGGGTGCCAATCTTACAAAGTAACTACGATGAAAACACGAAAAGGTACTTGGTTTGTTGGATAGGTGCCGAATGTTCCCCAAAATCGTGGGTTCGCTGTTTTGCTGTCCTATCGAGCGTGTCCATGTGCAACACAACAGAGCCACCGAACCTCGGTGAAACAGGGGCTCCAGCTTCGTCAAGTAGATAGTGCCGCAACGCCAAAAGTAACGCGTCGTAGAGGGTGGAAGTCGTCCCCCGGCGTGGGTGCTTACATTGATGTCTTTGCGTGGTGGTGCACAACCAATGCACTCACCTCGCTGATGTTTGCAACAGGCACCGAGGGAAGGGAGAGGGCGCAATGGCCGTGCAAAGGATGCGCGTCCGAAGGCACTGAGCGACAAACTTGGCCAACCGCACGTCTTTTCCGTCGCCGACCGAGCTTTCCGGTGAGAACGGCAAAACTAAAACAAGTCCATGCGGTACGGTGATTGGTGTTCCAAGTCGGGAAAAATTCGGCTTGTCGGGTTTCGACGTACATGCACACGGGACATCGGTATAGAAACACGTCATTGAGCACCAAGACAGTGCCCAGCAAGATATTATTCTTGTTTGAGGTACAAGGCAACAACAATCCCGAGGCCGGGTTTCACAACCCCGGGCGCCTACTTCACGAAACGACGCACGAATGATGGCAACAAGGCTTGATCACAAGACGAGTTTCATTGTCGCCCAACTTCAGCCCTTATCATTTAACCGTCATCGCTTCTTCATGACGCACGCAAGCGGCTATAGCTGAGAAAAGACCGGTAGCCGTCCAGAATGGAAGCATGTGGAAACACGTGTACCTCATGCACATTTCAACGGTTCCTGCCCGCGTTGGTAGTATATTTGTTAACGCGTAGAAACGACTAGCCAAAAACACCTCGCCAACACCCACACCCCGTAGAACTTAACCCACAATCCCGCGCCAATGGTTGGTACACGGGCTGGCCCACGTTCCATGCATGACGCGTGGCCGAGGGATGCAGCACAGCCACGATAAGTTGCCGTCGGGTATCAAAGCCAGCCGGTCCGGATTACAGTCCTTCCCCACCTTCTGCCTCCACTCTCGCTACCTCTCTAACGCACATCGCCGCCGACCGCAACACATCGCACGTCCGCACCAGGTACATGAAGTCTCCCGGGGCGGAGTACACCCACGGGAAAAGGCGCGGAATGAACCAATCGATAATAATTTCGGGGGAGTCCGGGGCGGGCAAGACGGAAGCCTCCAAGCACGTCATGCGATACCTCATCACTGCCTCTCAGCTTGCCAACGGGGTCTCCCAAGACGCAGCAGGCCATGAAAGTAGCGACGGAGGTAAGTTGGTAGTGTGATGTGTCCTCCGCCTGAGGATGCCGAGCTTGCAAAGTTGTTTATACCCAAAAGTAGCAGAGCGCGAGTGAATTGCGGCGAAGTAGAAGGTGGTGCTGGTAGTAGTATCCGAGGAGCACCAATTATGATGTTGGGGGCCGTAGTTGGCGAAACACTTACCGCGAAGATAGTCCAAAATTCGACTGGTGGTAGCGAGGGCGAGAGGAAGGGGACGGGAGTTCACTCGGCCTGTATTTCGTGGCGAGCGCATATTATTCCTTGAAATCGTACAGCGCATCGGAGAAATTTTGAGTTCAAGAGACCAATGAATTCACCTTTTCCGCCCCCATACGGCCTCGTGCTTCTTTTCCCCACATTCGTGTATTGAACTGCACTGTTTCTATCCATTCCGTGGACATCGAAAAAGTTGAGGCAATGGCGAAGAGAATTGAAGCCACGCTGCTGAGGAGCAGCACCCTGCTGGAGGCCTTCGGGAACGCCAAAACCCTTCGCAACGATAACTCGAGCAGATTCGGTGAGGGACCACTTCTCGTCGATCATGTGGCCTACCTGCAATCTGTGGATCTGTTGCTGCTCGTTTTGGGCGCGGAGAGACGCGCGTGCCTTTCAAGCATCCGTCCGTGCACAGGGAAGCCTTGTCCTTCTTCCAATCAAGCCTGTTCTAAACATTACACGTGGCCCTGTCGAAGTGGCAAGCTCGCCTTTTTGAATGACCTTTCGACATCCGTGAGTAGCCTATCCTCAATCCACGTTGCTTGCTTTCGCTGTGCCGCTGGTTGATATGATGACACATGCTCACAGGTAAGTACATTAAGCTCCTGTACGACCGAGACAGCCGCCTTATGGGCGCGTCGACCGATCACTTCTTGCTGGAAAAGTCAAGGCTCGTCAAGGTCGACAGCGGCGAACGGGGGTACCACATCTTCTACCAGGTGATGCCCAAGAAACCGCCTTCCCAATGAGGAGGAAAGCACAAACAATCGACCGAAAAAAACATCAAAAACTACTGCCACGAAAGATGTTGTTTGTTGTTTGTTGAACAACGTGCCCGTTCGGGGGAAACTAGTCACATTCCTTACCCCCAAAAATTGCGGCCAGGGGGACGATACGGCTTCACAGCTCTCGTCAGGCAGCAACATTGTAACTTCGTCCCATGTCGGGACTCGAACGAGTCTACACCATTCTGAGTTTCTCCTGTACACCTCCCGCGCATAAATGACTCGTTGGTATTTGTTCTTGTGCTCTAACCACAGTGTCCGATATCTCTCTGGAACGTGTCCGAAGCAAACCATTTCCGTTTCCCACGAAGTGATAGTTTACCGTGATTTCTGTCTCTACTCCCCGCAAGCGTGACAATTTTTCGATAACTAATGTCGACAGATGCTGGCTGGACTAGACGAGGCCAAGGCTGAGGCTCTTTCCCTGGCGCCTGCCGAGGAGTTCCACATGATATCCCAGGGAGATTGCGTCGCTATATCGGACGAGGTCGATGACCGACAGGCAAGACACGTCAACACGGTTAGGATACGATTGATATCGTACCAAAAATTCGAACTATCCCTACGCATTCGAGTTACTGTAGCTCCTGAGTTAGCTTCAGGTGCTACTTGCGTCATGTTAACTCGTTTGGGCCCACCGAGAAACGCTGACGTTCGATCGAATTTTCCTTCCGAATCTTGCAATTCGTCACCCTGTTGTTGGTTTCGCTCCAAAGCACGACATTAGCATACCAACTGGAAAATTTGGGGTAGGTTGCTCACAAAGTTCCCCCGTCATCCCGGTTGATTCCCGGTTTGATATCCATATTGTGAGAAACGTCTCGAGACGTCCCGGGAGGGCTCCCACTGCATACACATTCGCGGGGGCAAATGCCTCGGTGTTCGCCGGGGGCATAGAACCAAGAGACGTTATCGGCCGGTCTTTCTGTTGGCAAGGTACGACGCAAGGTTCGACAACGAGGCGCCTCCCTGTACTCTTGACCACATATTCTCGTGAACACAAAAACAACAACAACAACAACAACAACAACATTAACAACAACAGGAGTTTGTGCAGACGGAAGACGCGATGGAGACACTGGGGTTTGAAGCGGAAGACAAGGCGGCTGTGTTCCGGGTGCTGGCAGCGCTTCTCCACCTGGGGAACGTCCGCTTCGAGGTGCGTGGAGTGCTGTGTGCTGTATTCGTGCACAAGCCACACACCACGACTGGTTTGACCGACAAAGCATATGCTGAGCTATGCATGTTGAGGCATGTGGGATGGTGGGAAATTCAGCTGACACACGTAGGGGACGCGCGACTGATGCATATGCATGCGTAGTGCGCACGAGGCTTTGAAATAGGCGAGTCATGGGCCTTCGGTCAAGTACAATGATTTCTCTACACGGTGTATTCAAAGCTATCGAGCCCAGCGGTGGACATGGGGCTAGGCATGCGCGTTAGCCCTTCATGACGAACGGTGTGCTGAATCTGTCACACCTCGAGGTGGGTGATTGGAAAGTACTTCGAAAATTCCACTTCATGTGCATACACCAAACCCATATGTACTATTGCAGTCACAAGAGCTTGCAGTATTCAGAGCCGACCGGTACCCTAGGCCGTCAATGCTTGTCGGCTGACAGCTAGCTCGCTCCGCTTGTTTCGTTTGGTCTGTTCTAGTATTGGAACGCTTCCTTCAGACTGCCCGAGGACAGCACTTCCGAGTGAGATGACAAGTACTTAAGATCGCCCGTTCAAAGCCACCGATGCACCTCGGTGGCCTCGCGCAAAGCCATGCAATAATAACCGACCCGGGAAATGTTCGGAACACTAGAGCACAGAACTCTCCGTGGACAAACATGAAGGACCACCTGCGAAATGTAACAGCGATGCGTGAACGAATGCGCAATCGTTCCGCCCCTCCCGTGCAGGAAACGGAATCCCCGGCCCAGGGAGGAGCGAAGGCCAAGATTTGCAGGGCGGATTCCAGCCTTTCGAGCTCTAATGACTCCTCGTCCGGCGAAGGGGCTGGACTGGCCAAAGCCGCGGCACTGTTGGGGCTTGACGAGGACATTCTGACCAGAAAGGTGGCTCTTTCCTGCGGTATTGGGATACCGGTCCCCTGCTGATTTATCTTGCTTCTTCAGTCGGGTTGTTGCAGGGATTTTTCACCCACCATATGTGGCGAGCACGGGGCGAGGCGAGAGTACAAGTAATAAGAGGCTACTAGTGGTGCAAAAATCAGCGGCAAAGTTTTTCCTGCTGTTCCAAGTATTTCATGGCCCTCTCGTACTTATTTTATCCACCCTTCAAGGTTATGTGGAGGGCCATCATGGCGCCGGGGAAGTCGCTGCATGAGATCGCCCTCACCGCGCGCGAGTCTAGCGACAACCTGTCCGCCCTGTCTAAACACACCTACGGCAAGCTCTTCACCTGGATCGTTGCCTTCATCAACCGCTGCCACCAGCAGCACGTCCGCGGCGTCACCCTGGACAAAGGTGTTCAAAGCAACAGAATGAATCATGCAGAATATCTCGTTGCTGTGCGATCACATGTTTTGCTAGTTGATTGGTAGACCCGTCTCCCGGCGTCATCAACCATCGCTTTCATCAGAACATCGTCGACCTCACAAACACCGTTACATCGACAAGCATCAAAGGTGGCCCAGCCCAGAACGTTTATGCGGTACGAGTGACATGCTTTCACCGTCACCATATCGTAGGGTGTCCGGTGGCAGCATCTAACGAGAAGCAAGGACAGGAAAGTGGTCCTGTGGAGTGTGGTAGTCGGAGTGGGTCTTGGCCAGGACTTGTACTGTCTGCTGACGTTATCTGCGGGAACCAGATGTATCACGCAACAGAGCCTTCCGTAGCACGCACCCCAAGCCACGACTGATCGTGGCATAGAGCGCACAGGAAAATAATATTGCACGCACAGCCAGGCCGGCTGTGATAGAACATGGTTACCGAGAACGACTAGAGGGGCCCGCCCGCGATTCATGGTCAACGTGCCCTGCAGAACGGATCCTGGCGACAGCTTCGTTGAACAACCCCACGACTTTACAATTAATATTTCCGATGACTCTTGATGCAGGAGCAGCCGAACTTGCTGGGATCGGTGACGACGAAGACAAGCGGTCCTCGTTCATCGGCATCTTGGACATCTTCGGCTTCGAGATCATGGCGACCAACAGCTTCGAGCAGTTGTGCATCAACTTCGCCAATGAGGTCCTGCAGCGCCAGTTCAACCACCACATCTTCGTGCTGGAGCAGGCAAGCGGAATCAGATGATATCCTACGTTGCTCACTTTCGCGGTGTACTCATTTATCAGGCGGTATCATGATTCAAGGAAAGGAGATCTTCGGGGTTGGGTGACTCTGCAGACACCCATTTCTCATGTTCGTCTTACGCCGTGTCGAGGAATGACGTTGCAGAGAAAGCCAACGGAACAGTTGCTTGCCGCGTTGCTGCGGGTTCGAGTCGTGCTTCAGCCGTCACGTTCGCGCTGGAGCATATAGAAGCCGAAATCAAACCATTGGACGAGTCGACATTAGACTATTCAACGCTGACTAGTCAAATGGTTTGATTCCGGCCTCTACAAGCTGGAATCACCGCCTATATTTGCGTCTTTGTGTGTGCTCACATCCTTGGAAATCAATCCACGACCACGCAGCTGTTTAGCCCCATTGCCTGTTCGACGGGCTTCACGTTTGAAAAAATATCGCCTCAGGTCTCACAGAGGCGACACCCGTGTTTCGCCTATTGCCTTAGCACCCGCACTATAAAACGTTTTCCTGTCTTCTCCGTTCGACCTTCGGCAGGAAGAATACAAAGCGGAGGGTCTCGACGTGGCAGCTATCCCCTTCAAGAACAATCAGGACATAATCGATTTGATTTGCAAGAAGCCACTCGGCCTCATGATCATCCTCGAGGACCAGGTGAGAAATCAAGGGCATAGCTTTCTCGTGTCCTCACGGGAACCCAACCGCACCGTCCACCCACGCGTGCCCCCTGCCCCCAGATTGAAGGCACGCGTCGTTCGTAGCCGGCCCCTGTTCATGTCCAGTAGACTAGTAGGCGCGAACAGGACATACTACTCGACACAAGTTGGGGGAGAGATGAAGTTCTGAGGCTAAATAATTACTCCGTTTGTGCGAAAAACAAGGAAACCTACACCCTCGCTTTCATTGCTCTTCCAACCCCAATCCCTGGCACCCGGCTCTTCCCTCACTGCTCATGGAACTCCCTCCTACGAAACAAAACGCTTGCATAGGTGCTCACTGGGAGAAAGGCGCATGCGATGAACAAGCTCGATGACAGGAGTGTCCTCGACCTCTACCATCAGGCAAGCGAACGTACCGATCGTACTGGGGCCCGTCTCAAGTGCTTGGCATTCCTGTTCTTCACGTCCTCATGAAAATGTTCTATCGGTTTTTACTGCCGGCAAATCGTTTCACTAAACTAGGCAGCCGGACACGTTGTCGCTTTTTTTACGGCGGCTTCGGAAAGCTCACAAATATGGCATGGAATTTCTCGCACATTGATGTGTTCGGAGAATCGCATTTAGGAAGCACGTTGTGCGCGTTAGACGCTGAAGCAAGCTTTGCACACATCCCGCGCACATCCGAACCACGACATTCCGTCCCGAACCCCACGAAACACCAGGAGCATCACAGGAGAAACCCACACCCGAACTACGAAAAGCCCCGCATGCAGTGTGACCTGTTTACCCTGAAGCACTTTGCTGGAAATGTCACCTACGACGTGGCTGGATTTTTGGAGAAGAACAATGACTCGCTGCAGGTATCAGAACGGGGGGACGTCGGGGGGAGAATTGGAACCGTTTGGCTCTTTTGGGGTTTCGAAGACAACTTTGGAGGGTGTCGGAAGTTCACGGCCATACCCGTATGATATAGGTCAATACCGTGAATCGTTAAACCCAGGGGCGATAGTTGAATGATACCGAAGTCCACCTCATTTGGTTCAACCTCAAGATGAAATCTACCCCGTTCAACGCACCCCCTTTCTCTGTCAAGAACAGTGACATGTGGATCTGTTCAACGCAACACCACGCCCTTACAAAGCGGGAAACAAAACGTGAAAGTTTATGAACTCAGACGTAATACTGTATACAGAGATGTAATTTTGTTTTTGGGTCTTTGAGATTCACTTGGCTCTTCGAGCTTGGGAAATGTCTCAAATGGATGCTGGTAGCCAGCTAGCCGTGGGCTGGTCCTACTGCCTGCTCCTCTTATCATCTTGCGTCACCCCTAGATGGCACTGCTGTTCTCTCATGAGCGCACTCCATTGGAATAACCTGAAAACCCTAGCATTTTTCCCATCCTTCAGGACGACCTTCGTGCCCTCCTCCTGGACTCCGAAGACGACTTCGTACGGGAGCTCGCGGACATCACCCCCACCGTTCCGGACGGTCAGCAGCATCTCACTCCCCAGAACTCGCCGGCACGAGTAGGCGTTGCCTTTCGCGGGGCTGATTCTCCTCCGTCCCCTCCCCCCCGTGGTGGCCTTGGTGGCCGCTACGAGAGTGAAGGGCAAGGCGGGAGATCTCCGGTGTCCGACAGGAGGCAGAGCCGCCGAGAGAGCGAGAGGTGGGGCGGGTTAGCCAACGCCACGACCGTGTCCAGCCTCTTCCGCAGGTGCACCAGTTATTCTTGTCTTCCGAATTTCCATTCATCCTTGTCATCCCATGCGCCTCGTTCGTCCATGAGGTGTCCTGTGCTCACTCGCTTCGTCGTACAGTTCGTCGTCATACGTTTGCATTATTCGTGATATTATTCATGTGTTTGACACGCTTCTAGATTACCGAGTATCCCATCTACTCTTCTGGTGATGTGCTCACAAGGACGGCGAGATGGCAGCAAAAACGCATAGAGATGGAGGTACAAAGCCATGACCACGCGAAGGGATCTCACCAGACATCCTACCCGATTCGTAGAGGGAGGTCTTCGGACATGAGATGCAGCGCCTCGCCTGAGCAACAAGCGCTCGCTTGAGGTATATGAGATGGAATGGATTGCCTGCGCGAGACGTGACAATCAATCACGCTTCATGGTGCAACTGGAAGCCCCGACACGTAAACCGTGTTGCGAAACACTTTTGCAGATTCAAACAAGTGACAACGAGCGACACATTTGTGCCGCCTTGGTTGTTTCTTCCAGGCAATTAGACAGCCTCGTGATGCAGCTTGGGCAAACGGAACCGCATTACATCAAATGCATCAAGCCAAACTCTGCGAAAGCGCCGGGCGGTTGGTCTAGCCCCCTCGTCATTGATCAGCTGCGATACTCCGGAGTTCTTGAGGTGCGGCTCACGCATTTGCCGTCGTTCATTTTACCAGCGATTGGTGAAAGGTAAACCTTACTCGCATTCTTTTTTAAATCCTTCAGCCCAGCCTGTCGACGTGGATTAATGAATGGCACACCGCGATACGCATCTGTGTTCAAGAACACAGGTTAGCGTTTGTTCCACATCCCTTGCTCGAACCCCCCGGCGACGAAGCACCTCAGACAAATCGAACACCCGTGGAATTGAAACCCAACGACAGAATGACGCGGTTATCGCGTGCTTTGTGTCCATGACTTGTATCATCCGGGTGATTCTGCACCCGGCCGCACGGTGCAAGGATTTACGCTGCGTGTGCAACGATAAGCTATGCCGACAACAACACGATTAACCGCTAGGAAAATTCGTTCGCGTCAACAGACACTACACATCGATCACGTCTGCTTCTGCTTCCCCGTACCGAGGTATGTTGCTACCTGCAGTGAGTGCATGTATGGCGCACACCAAGCCGAAGCGGCGAAGAGAAACTGACCGTTCGCCAAACGAATCCCGGGCAACGACTATGTCCAGAAAAGGGAACGAGGCACGGAAACGTTTGTGGCCAGAAAATCGGAAGTATCACAAGAAGCCTGTGCCGAAGGGAGACTACTTCACGCCTCTATCCTTGAATTACCTAGTGAAGCACGGGATGACTTATCCAACTGTCGTTTCCCGAAGAGGTTGAGCCTCCGCTCAAGAACACGTCCCGTCGTTGTAAGGTCGGTACTACACCCTGGAAACTAGAGGAGCAACTACAATAGAACACCTCTCCCCGAGTCACGACTTCTGGTGGCCGGGAACGTCACGAAATACAGCGTCTGCACTAACTAAACCAGCACACGGAAAGATCAGACGAAAACATGGCGCTCGAAGCGGACGTGTCTCTCCTCGGGTTCCATGCAGTTGATTACTGTTCCATCTGGAGCCGTCGCTCAAGAAGTGATTTACCATGCAGTTGATCATACTGCTCCATCTGAAGCTGTCCCCCAAGAGGTTATGTTATTTTCCTTGGCAACAGTCCTACAATATCACCACTCTTAAGAATCGTGTTGTTTCGGGAGCAGGTCTTCGAAACCCGACGACCGTGTGACGGACCACAGCAGCGAACCAAACCCTGCGAAGGGTGCAAGTTACGCAGCGAATGATGACAACAATTATCGATGCCGGACCCACAGAACGTGGAGGTTTTTCAACGCTTCATCGGTTCCGTAAAAAAAAACGTCGCCGTCGTCCAACATGAAAAAAATAGGTGGTTCGCATCCGGCGAGAGGCATATCCGCTCAGGCTCGACTACGTAGAGATGTACCGCAATTTTCGGGTCCTCGCGGAATGGAAGGCCGGGGGCACACTCTCCCCGGAGACGTGCTCCGAGGAGGAGGCGCGCGTCATGTGCAGGGAGATCTGCAGCTTCGCTCTGGAACCGGACGACTTTCAGCTGGGTAGAACTAGGGTTTTCCTCAAGTGAGATACGACGAATCGTTGCCGACAGGGGGTGGGCAAGGGTACGAGGGGAGGGGAGGGAAAGGAGGGGGGACAAGGGCTAGGAACGAAAGAACCCGGTCGAACAACCACCAACCAGAGAAAAAGGATGCTGCTCCGTTGTCTGGGCTTAGATTGCGAAGCTCTCGATGGAGAAGAAAAAGGAAACAGAACGGGGAGCGAAGCCTAGCCGGCGTCGCGAGTAGCGTGGTAGCTATACGGCATTCTCATCCTTTTCCCCTGCCACCTTCCACCACCTGTTCGAATTCCACCGCATGCAAACTCGTCAGAGATAACGCGCTCGACAAGCTCCGCTGGGCGCTGCAGGCGAAGTACGTCTCCGCGGCCTGCAGCATCCAGGTGATGTATTCATGTGTCTCCTATTCCAATTCACTTCTCTGACAGGAGTCAAAGTAGTCTGGAGCAGCGGGGCTAAGAGCACGAGCTGCGGTCGTTCGCAAGCAAATCCTTCCTAGGATTGAAAAACGCCGCCATCCTCAAGCACGAGCTGGTACCGATTGGAAAAACGACTATGATGATAAGAGCACGCTACATCGTGGTTGGTGTCCACAAAGGTTCATCGTAAAGTAGGACTGCACAAGCACAGTCCCCTTCCGCTCCCTTTGCTCACATCTGCACAAGGGGTGTGCCCAGCGCAAGGGCTGTTCTGGACTAAGTTCATCGGCCAGCCCACAACTGCGCAGAATAACTTGAGCTTGCACCGGATCCCCCATTCGTGAGCATCCGTCACACCGCGAGTTTCACCTATGCCCGTGCATCGACACACCTCAAAACCTACAGGGCTGTTGGCGAGCACATGCCGCAGATCTCCGCAGGGCCAAAATCCTGTCCGCGACGCTTTCCCTCCAGTCTGCGGCGAGGGGTTTCGTCGCGCGAAGGCGTTTCCGAAAGCTGCGTGCATCGATGTCGTTGCAGGCGGCCGCGAGGAGCTTCCTCGCGCGGAACCGTCTGCGGAACGCTCTTCGGGAACGGGCGGAGCTGAGAGCGCGGGAGGCCGAGCGCCAGGCAGAAGAGACGAGGTAGATCTGGCCGTGAAGGAAAATTCTAATGGTTCGGACAGGCCTGTCTCGTTGGTTTCAGGTAAAGAGCAATAAAGACGGCGTCGTATTGGTCTCCTGGAGCCCTTCCGCCCAGCCAGGTCTAACCCAAGTTCCTGCCGTTCACCTTGCATTACGTCTGTTCGTACAGACAAAGACGGGCCTCGGCCCAGGTTCAGATCGCCAAGGTGGCGAGGGGGCTCACGCAGAGGAAGAGGCTTGAAAGACAGACCGCGGGCTCGACGGTGCTGCAAGCTTGTTGGAGGGGCTACAATACCCGCAAGACGTTAGAGAGTTCTAGGGCAGCCAGGCGAACCCTGGAAGGCCGTCGGGCCACCGAGCTGCAGGCGAGCTTACCACCTTTGGATTTGATAGGGTTCTGTCGCTGACATGTTCACAGGTTCCAGGGACTCTTCGGCCGCTTGGGATTGTGTAGCGCATGAGTGTCCTGATCGGGCCACGGCCATCGAGCAGCTGGCAAGTCCACGAAAATCTGTTTCTATATTGTTTTGTGAGCGTTTCAAACTCCATCGTCGTGTAGGAATAGTCCAATCTGAAATCCGTTCTCCCCTTCCGAGCGGGAAAATGACCGCGTTGAGCGCACTGACGGGTTCTGGGCGCGAGAACGAACCGCTGCGCTGTATTTGGAGGTTGCCGCCATCGGCGAGAGAGTTTCCACGAGTCCCAAACATGTCCTAGATGTCCCTTGAGAAAAATGCGGATTTCACACACTGTCCATCGTCAAGTCCTTTTTGCAAATGAAAAACGCTTCAAAGTGGGCAACTTGCTGGTGCAATTTCTCACAAATGGGGGCTTTCTCAGATCCTGTTCAGCTTGGAAGTGATCAAGTGCGCGAAAATGTCGTTCCCAAATACTCATCTGAACTGGGAAATAAGAAACCACCCTGAAAACACTTTTCGAACCGAAATGACGCCCCTGGCCGGGTTTCTGGCTTTCAACGCCCGTCCCCTTTTGTCAGGCTTGGGCACGTATGCTCCTGGCAGGGCAAGCCCGCACCCGTGCGCGGCGGGCGTCGACTACCCTTGCCTCTGCTTGGCGGATGCGCTCGGCCGTGGTATACAAGAAGCAGACCGTCGACAACGTTACAACTTTGCAGGCGAGAAAAAGTGGGGGAGGCGGGTTGAGTAAGGGGGATCGGGGAAAGAGAAGGCAGAGAAACGCATATACAGATGGAGAGAGAGCCTCTATGAGAACAGATCATATTGATACCCTTCCCCGGGAGACTGCACCCGATACGTTTAGAGGGGAGCGGGTGGGGGCAATGGAAGAAGTGAAACCCAAACGTTCAACGACGAATCCGCCGATTTTGTTTCTTCACAGGAAGTCCGAGTTGATACCGAAGCATGTGTTCGTGTGTACTGAAACTCGGTTCATTCGTATATAGTTTCTGTGTATTCTAGGCGTGAACTTCGACTTGTCCAAGCTCCCACGCAGCAAGCGACAACCCAAAGTCTCGCGACAAACCCTGATGGCGGGCAGGACAGTTCCATGCACGCAAGTGAATGCAATGCGGATTTCATACACTATCCATCGTCAAGTACTTTGTGCGATCGGAAATCACTTGAACGTGGGCAACTTGCTGGTGCAATTTCTCACAAATGGGGGCTTCCCACAGAGTCTGCTCAGCCTGGAAGTGATCAAGTGCGCGAAAATGTCGTTCCCAAATACTCAACTGGGAAATAAGAAACCACCCTGAAAACACTTTCGAACCGAAATGACGCCCCTGGCCGGGTTTCTGGCTTTCAACGCCCGTCCCCTTTTGTCAGGCTTGGGCGCGTATGCTCCTGGCAGGGCAAGCCCGCACCCGTGCGCGGCGGGCGTCGACTACCCTTGCCTCTGCTTGGCGGATGCGCTCGGCCGTGGTATACAAGAAGCAGACCGTCGACAACGTTACAACCTTGCAGGCGAGAAAAAGTGGGGGAGGCGGGTTGAGTAAGGGGGATCGGGGAAAGAGAAGGCAGAGAAACGCATATACAGATGGAGAGAGAGCCTCTATGAGAACAGATCATTTTGATACCCTTCCCCGGGAGACTGCACCCGATACGTTTAGAGGGGAGCGGGTGGGGGCAATGGAAGAAGTGAAACCCAAACGTTCAACGACGAACCCGCCGATTTTGTTTCTTCACAGGAAGTCCGAGTTGATACCGAAGCATGTGTTCGTGTGTACTGAAACTCGGTTCATTCGTTTTTAGTTTCTGTGTATGCAAGGCGTGCACGTCGACTTGTCCAAGCTCCCACGCAGCAAGCGACAACCCAAAGTCTCGCGACTAAAACCTGTATAGCAGGCAGGATAGTTCCATGCACGCACGTGAAAATAGTACTCTACGCAACACGACACGGCAGGGACTGGTCCGGGGGATGCTAGCTCGGCGTCGCTATGCCATTGCACGCGGGAGGGTAGTCCGCATCCAGGCGCTGCTGCGGGGCTTCACGAAGAGGAGCATCTTCTTGAAACAGGTTCGGCACACGCAGCCAACGGACTCTTGTGGAAGTCCCCGGGTTGTGCTTCAACCCGGTTGCTAAAGGCGTCTTAGCAAACGTAGCCACCCCAACCCTCAGTGATCGGAAGCGTCCACACTGTATCCTTCTTCGGTGGAGAATATGGAAACTTTGTGTCGAGTCCAATAGAAGATATACACTAGCTGCATTCCGGAGAACTCATTATTTCCTCCGCGATGCCGACAACACAGAAAAAGCGCCAAAGAATGAATGCGAAATTCTAGAGCAAATGGAGAAATCAGGTGCCGTCGCGCCGGCCATCCCGTCAGAAGGAGGGGAGCAAACACCACGCACGTCTGCCTGGTTTCTCCTGCGATTTATCTGGGGTGATTTTTTCAATTCCTCAACTTACACACCTGTCGGGATATGAACCATGTTACGCGTGTTTCTGCCCCTCTACTCTGTTCGTGTTTTCCGAAATGGTGCTCGTCACTCATTTTGTCGCACACATCCTGACTAGGTGCTGTTGGCGCCAAGGCTACAGCTTTGCATCCGGGCGTGGCTGCGGAACAGCAGCCTGCGTAAGAGTGTTGTTGGCGTTTTCGGTGCGGCAAGGAGGGGAGATGTGCGCGAGGTACGGTTTCCTCGTTACGTGATCCTTCCATTATCGTATATCCAGCTTACCCTAGCGAGTGCATAAAGGTATGTATTTCATTCCCCCCTCCTGGACTACTGCTGCGCTTTCCCTGGATCACCTGCAAAGCATTGGGCACGAGAGGTCCTGACGCAAAACACGGGTGCGGAGTGTGAAATCTCAGAGGGTTGTGTGAAAGATGTCGTAGCCAACGCGCGGTGTATTGGCGGGGGAGGTACATGTGCACAAGTAGTGCCTAGTGCGTTTCAAGTTGATGTATCTCAGCTGTGGTAATCATAGCACTATGGAGAGGTCGGGCAAGGAGCTGTTCGTCACAGGGCTCACTATGTTGGGGGACCGGCCGTACACGTTATCCTTAGTTCTCCTAATGGGAGAGAAATTCGCCATTCATTGGGTGTTCGGCTATAGGTCGTGCCCTTGCGGTGCAGACGGAAGGCAGTAGTAGTAGAGGGTCGAATGCTCTGAGAGGTATGACGCTTTGTGTTGCAGAAACCACGGCTCAAACGTTCTGCCTTGCTGAGGTTGGTACACTTCTCTTGTTGTTGTGGTTACTGCTTCCGCCGTTGTTGATGATGATCCTCTTCTCCCTGTTGTTGACGGTCTCATCAGGCCACGGTTGGCGGTTGAATGATGAACCACGGCTCCAATTATTCTGTCATGAAATGCTCGTCGGAAGCATTCACTGTATGCAGAAGCCGCCACCACTTAAGAAGCTCTCGATTCGCCACAAGCTCGTTTCTTTTCTCCTCCGTGGGGTAGCCGAAGGTTGTCTAAAGTGCACTTCCGAGAATAGTTGGTAGTGCAGGATTCTTGACTGAGCATCGTATGGTTGTACTTTTACTTTCCCTAAGATTCTCGACCCCCAGATTCATTTTGAGGCGGCGCGTACCGCGTGACCTATCCTACTGCTTCTGTCCTGCAGGTGGCCAAGATTATTACCGAGTTCCCGCAGCTATTGTACGTCCGAGACCGTTATGGGAGTTCCGGCGTGGACGAGATGTTTCCGCACGGCGGTGGTGACGGGGACAGTCGTGATGAGGACGACACCGAGGCAGGAGATAGCAACATGTCAGCTTCCATCAAGCCTTCCCGGTGCTTCTCTACCCTGCTGCATGCTGCATGCGAGGTGTGTTTTTTTGAAATGTATCCCTCGATTGACAACCCCTCTTTTCGGGCTTGCTGTTGCTGCGGCTGCGGCTCCAAAACTTGTGGAACCGGTTTTGTTGGTTCGCATCCGTTTCAGCTTGGGATGGGTCTAAACGGGTGTCGTTTTGTACAACAACCTGCCCCCCCGCCGGGCAACGTACCTACGCACACCAGGTTGCCCCGTACCAACGGCGTGATTGATGGTGTACAGAGCAAGGCAAGTAGCAAGTTTTCTTCTCCCTCCCATAAGCATTCCGGCTGTCACCCCCCGTCTGCATGCATCTGCTGATAATTTTGATCAGTCTGGAGTGATGGATGTGATCGCTCTTCTCGAGGCGTTTCCCGAAGATGTAACCGCCGTGGATACCAAGGGGAACTCCAGTGTACACGTAGCGTCCTCTGCTGTGGACTACAAGCTTGTCAAGGTATGCAGCACGGCACCATATTTCGTATTTGTTGCGATGCTTCAGTCTCGTGTTTGGAGGTCAACGGTTGACCGGGTGGTCTGGTGTAGTTTACGCTCTTTCATGCGTTGCGGGGGACACCAACAACGGCAGTATGGGAGAGAGATACATATGTCGCTTCTCAACCAGCTTCACGTTATCCTTAGGTACATGTGTTTGTGTCGGTGAATACTGTGCAGGACCCATGGAGAAAAAAATGGCGTCACGCAGGAGTAGCTGGTTTCCTTCCATTAACATGTTGTATACATATGGAGGGCAGAGGTAGGAACAGCTTGTGGAGTTAGGGTTGGAGCACAACAACATCTCGCGAGGAAAAGCCATCGAGACGGCCTTGGATTCAAGGAAAAGTCAATTATCCCACAAAAATTGTCATGTTTTCGAAGAATACCAGCAACAGCAACAGAAAAACGACCCTAGGGATAGACGGAAAGATCCTTCGCCGCATTTTAATAGGTCTAACGATTTCCCTGTAGAAAGCAAGATATCCTTCCACAACTAGTTAATTATCCACCACTATCTCAACCGGTTTGGATAAAAAAAAACTCGAATTAGGAGAAAAACTCCCTGTCGGCAAATTCGGAGAGTCGCCAAACCGGTGAGGTGTGCCCAATCGGAGATTATGACCCTCCTCGAGAACCGAGGCATGCGTTTCACAGTTTGTTTTAGCAGACGCAATGGAGAATGAGATAAATTCCACTTGCAAGAGTTGACCGTGTCGACCGGCTATTAAACGGTTTTCGGAACAACGCACCCGTACCAAGAGAAAAATGTGTGTTGTTTTTTCGAAGTATCTGGGCGACTGGAAATGTTTGGATCTGTTTGCGCGTGCGCCGTTGTCTATGCAATGATCAATATCACACGAAACGCTCTCGTATTCGCGCTGATCGTGCCAGTACCTGGCCAAGCGGAACAACATGGACGTGGAAAAAGCGCTAGTGGAAGAGAAGGATCGGTCCGAGCATGCAGAGCGCCTCACCAGGAGACAGGTGGGCCGTGGTTGTCGTCAATGCTGCCTTAAATCGTTCGCGAAACATTCTCGCAGCTGTTGCTGCTGGTTTGTGCCACTTGTCCACATCACACCTACTGTGAATATTGCCAAACAGTACATACATGTTCATCGTCGACTATGGGGCACCGATCGATGTTAACCACTGTAGGTGGGCACTAGCGTAAACGTGTTTCGGGCGGCCAGGCTGGAGCGAGCGAGGTGGGCGGCAGAGGCCAACGCCGGGGGCTCCAGGGGTGTGAGGGCGGCGAACAGTGGCCCCACCTCCCTGAAGGCGAAGCACTGTCTCATGTGAGACCTGTTCCAGATGTTTTCCTCTCCCCGTGTAGAACATCTTCGAATACGAGTGCACTCATTTTGTGGAACGTGTGTGTGAATGCTTTTGTTTCGTGACGCTGTGAAACGAGCCGCGTCGGCGTGGCTGTTAGGCTTGTTTCATAGTAGAGTTTCGTAGAACAGGCCATAAGGCACAAGTGCATCTAATGTTGTTCACAGAAAACGGCAAGGGGGGACGCAGGAAGTGTGGTCTTGAGACCGACACCCGCGTAGGTCTTGCTACAGTCATGAGGCGTGGTCGTTGTTTGCACTAGACGCTGGTCACGTCGTACTACCCGAAGGAGCAAGACGAGAAACTTGTTCACGCACCCATCCAATGCAATAGTCTATTTCTGAGGAAGACCGGCGTCGATCTTTTTCGTCGAGCCCATCGAAGACCAAACCGTTAGCTTTACAACAAGGGTCAGGTGCTGCTGTCGAACTCCGTACCAACGAGCACTTTGTGCTTCGTTCTTGGGTGAAAATCTTGTGCAGCAGTTTGACCGTCTGTCTGGTATTCTCAGGCCACTTCGCCGCATCCGTCGGTGTGAACAGTTTGCCTCCGAAGAGCGGGACTAGGAGTTATTTCGTTGTACTTTTTCATTCTCACTGCTCAATGAAGTAGTTTAAAGAGTCAACCCAGCCGCTCCGGCATGATTTTGCCGCGGAGAAGCTGTTTGTTGCGGTATTAAAATGCTGATGGCCGGCGAGTGCGTCAGGTCCGGATATCTGCGGAAGCGTCGAGAAACAGACCGCTGGTTGAAGCGCTGGTGCGTATTAACAGAGACGAGTCTCATGTACTTTCACAAGCCTACCGACGAGAGCCCTTCCAAGATCATCAAGGTGAGTTCTTTCGCTGTGTGGAAAATCGAGGTCGCACACAGAAACGTTCGAAGAGCTGCATCCCGTAGTCGGTATGTGTAGCGGTGCAACAATGCATTCTTCGTTCAGGTTAAACTGAAATAGAGAAACGTGTTGTTTTATTTCGCTGAGACGAAGCCGGGACCACAGATGAAAGGGAGGTGTAGAGCCTGGTGTGATTCCTTCCAGAGGTCAAGGTATTTGATATACGCAATACATCTTGATGAACAGCAACGGCCAGAAAGTCCTACATTGTGTCCCTAGAACTCAAAATCATAATATACCCAAAACAAGAAACAAACTACAGTATCTTTTCATTAGCGGTTCAGAATAAAATAACCACACAACAAGATATAGCTGTCCAGAGCTCTGGTACAGACCACCCAAATATTCTCGTGTACACAGCCAGTCACAGGCGGGTTGTTGGTACTCACAGACAGGGGTCAATCAAAGGTATAGCAAAAGGTCTGTGCGAAAAAACATTCCGGACACATACCCCCCCGCCGGAGGGGGGAGAAATTCGAAAAATTATCACGAATGGTCGAAAAGTTACCATATGGTTTAGATGGATTGCAAGCATGCCTCGCTCTCGTTACTCCTTCCGCATCTGCTCGTCAGAAGCCACCCCACGCTCAGCCGTGCTACAGGAAAACACGTACGGTAGCGCCCCATTCCTACAAAAGTACAGTACATTCGGCCAAAGTTCGAAATGAGCTAAGCAGCTCATCTAACCATCCAACACCACCACCTGCCTTGCAAACTTGCCCTTGCCGCTTCTAGCACTGCACAACAGGGAACATTGTCTCGCAAATCTACTCGTAGCCTTGGTCTTGTAGGGTTCCGTTTGACTTCATAAATCTAATCCTAACCCTAACCCTAACCCTAACCTAACGCCAAAGCGTCGACGCCTCGGGGGGAAACCCGGGGATACATGGGTATATGTCCTCGCCTCCCCCCCAAAAATCACCCCCCCCCTCCCCCCAAATCACCCCGATTTTCGATTAGTAGGCCTACGTGTCTTGGATTATTTTGTCGCACAGAGCCTCCCACAAACGCACTTTGCGGGGTACTCGGTCAACACTGAGTTTCTTGCTTAATGAATCCGACACCGACAGTTTCGCATTTAGTATGATGACGGCGACGAATTGGCATGAACATTGTTTTTGCAGCTGGACAAGGCCATGCTGAAGAAGTCCGAAAAGGTGGACTTTGCCTTCGAGATTCATACGCCCGACCTCCTCGACAAGAGGAACAAGGAAGGGAGGTTAGTTGTTGTGCGAGCACCACTCCGTAATGCCGCTGTTGCTACTGTTGCTGTTGCTGTTGATTTTGTGATTTCAATTGATGACACTTCAGGTCGGGTGAAAGAGCGCTCTCAGATATCTCCTTTGCGCCTACCGAACATACTTTTACCAATTTCATCCCGGCGGCCCGAATCGTCTTGTATATTTTTCATAGTTTTCTCCTATGCCCCGCTTCATCTCCGGTCGCTGTTTCCGAACAAACGAGCCCCTTTGTCGCGCGTGTAAGACGTCTATCTCTCTTGGTAGCCAACCTCTCGTTCGATTGTGCAATAACAACATCCCATCCATAAAAAATGTCGCAGGCTGCATTTTTCTTGTGCGGGAGAGGGAGAGCTGCAGCAGTGGCTGGTGCCCTTGCGAGTTGTCGTCGCTCTGTATCAGTTCAGGAACGACAAGCGCAGGTTCGACAATTGATGCGAAACGTGAACGCGCCTCTGAAGCATCTGACGGCGAAGAACCACACGCCAGGCCCACCTACAAGTTTCTGCTACTGTTGTACTTGCGCAACACACCGCCGGGTCCAGCGTTTTGGTTGTTGCTCCGCGCGCCCTCCCCCCCCGTTGTGGCAAGCCCCTTACTCCCACCGCATGTGCAATATCCTGTTTGTGCTGCCGGAAAACATCTGACTCGGCGGGTTTAGATCTCAGCATACAACACATACGTATTAATGGCGGAGGCGCTACCGTTCGGACATCTCTTGAAACAGAGAACCTCTGGTCTACGTCGACGTCGAGCGCCGTGCGCAGTTGGCTTGTTTGCCCAACAACAAGGGCGAGACCCCCCTACACGCGCTCGCGGGGGCAAGCCTTGTGGATTTCGCGGGCACCGGGAGGCGTCCCACGGGAGGGCGACAAGGGCTACCAACGCTGTCCGGGAGGACGTCCGTCGTGTCTATGCAAGTGCGTCGTTGGGAAAAGGCTTGTGCTTGTCGGATGACCGTAAAGATTGTTTGCACATTATCGACCCTCTCGCCCCGACAAAGCACGGACGAAACACGCCGGTTTCGTTGTTGACCCCGAGGTTTGCTCTGGTCATTGTGTAGATGTAAGAGCCTCCTTTGTTTTGTGTTGTTGTGCAACGTTTTTCGTTCTTCTATCTCGAGTCGTGATACAGTACAATCGTGGGAACAAAACAAATGAATCGGCACATAAGTGGTCGAGCCTTGCCTACATGATGCGATGGCGCTTGTTGTGAAGTTAAACGATCCCAACATTACAAAGAAAAAACGTTGCCACGGAATTCTGGCTGAAAATCACAACCCCCGAGCCCACGGATGTCTATGGACCCTGTGTCAACGGTAGAACTGCCGCATGCAAGACACCCGCTCGCGCCGCGCGGCAGAATACTTCACTGGTGCACATCCCACGCAAGCAACAACCTCGTGGCCGGCGCAAGCATGGATCTCCCTCCCGTCTCGATTGTTGAACATTAATCGTTAGAAGACGAGGCAAATCAAGACAAAGAAGGGCACACTCGAACATCCGGTCAACGTAACACTTGCACCCGTTTCCCCCGCTGACGTCTCCTCGCCCCCCTAACAAATGAAACGAAATGACAACTCGTGGGTTCCCCAACAAAAACGAACGGTGTAGCGTTTGGCAGCCTGGCTGATCGAGAGCGGGGCGGACCCCAATGAGCCGGACAACTCGGGCCAGACCGCGCTGCACGTGGCCATGGAGTGCGACAACCCGGCGGTCGTGTCTACTCTTGCGCGGAAGGGGGGCGACGTCAACCTCAAGCGCCCCTGCGATGGGCGCTCCGTGGTACGAACGAAGAATAGCGCACTCGAAAGAGTTGTTCAAACCAAAATCCAATGGTACCGCCATACACGCCGTGAAGTCGGAGAGCGGAAACACGCTGTGACACCACGCTATGAGCTTACCGGAGCTTTGATTTTGCTCGTGTCGCGGCAGTGGCATGATCGATCACTGTATCAGTTTGTTGAGTTACGAGCCTTGGAGCGGTTCGTACCCACAGGGACGACGGTCGAATGTTTAAGCATACTGGATGGCCAGCGTGGACCTTTCCATGGTGTAAAACCCTTTCCTCCTACCGTTGCATTTTCGGCCAACGGTGGACGCGCACCGAAGCCTATGCAACTGCATGATACTGAGTACCACTTAAACCCCCTTCCAGGTGTTTGTCGTCTGTAACATCGCCACACAATGCTACACCGAGGCAACGGCTTTCCAGATTTGCCGGTAACCACCGACAGAAGTCGAGTTAGATCGTGTTCTACGGGGGGCGTCGTGATAGCTCCGCGCAAGGCAGGGCATCAAGTCATGCTGTTCGCACATACCAAGGCACCCATGGTTCCGCTGGAGAGCACAAATTATCACGACTGCTGGCACATGGTCCCTCCAGAACCCAGTTGTATTGAACTTGTATTCCGCACTCAATGAAGGGTGCAGAAAGCACCGAAATCCGTGTCGCAATCGATTCACAATAGGATGAAGGTTGGCCCTTGTTCTACTTACCCCAAGACACCTCACTGTACTTGGTACTAGACGCGAGGAGGACCGATCGGCGAGCACGCCTACTGACTTGAAAGGGATGACTTGAAAGGGATGCCAAGTCTATTGCCGTGTCGTCTCGGCATTAATGGTTGGAGTGTTTGTTGTAAAATTTCCTTCCATCCACGGGCATGACTACACAAGTAATCCCAAAACGTGTGTCTTTTTCCACATCACATTGCCAGGTCACCCTGATGTGGTAGTAGTCAAAATGAAAGCGTGGACACCATCGAGCAAATATCGCCCAGAGGTGGTGACACCCTAGACGTTTCCTATTTGCAGATACCCTCAAGCTCAAAACCGACAGTCACCAAGTCTACCTCTGTGCTTGAGCTTTGAAAACGCACATTTTTCCATGCGGCAGCAGTGGTCCCGGTATAATGCCGGTGTTATCGTCTGGCACAGATGGAATATTCAAATTGTTTCATACTCTGAACAATGCCGGTTGCCCGCTAAAATGCCGGTTAGAGGGGATGGCACCTACAACCGCATTATTTCCGAGACCACTCCTGTACACCCATCGAATACATACTCCCTACTTGTACCCGTACACACCGACCCGTGCTTGCCAGATCACCCAGGTGTTGGAACAAGGACAGGGAATGGACCTCATCGAGCAGGTGTCATCCGCAGGGGTGACGACGAATAACCCACTCCTACCTCCCCCCGAGAAACTGTTCGGCTTCACGTACGTATCGTTCTTCATCGAGAAGACCACGTTCCCAGCCTCGAAGCACAACGCCGTCATGGACCTCACCACGCCCACTCCAAACGTCGGAGCGTTCTCGGCCATGACGGGGACCTTCAACTTTGACGGTAAGCATATAGTACACGGACTTCGTCTTGCGGGTTGTCTTATTGTTGTACTGTAGGCGTCAGGGCCATCGTTAGAAACCGAAGAAAATTGGCATCTGCCCTAACTGCATCGGCGGCGAAATTATGGTAGCAGGTGTGGTAATGAAGGACAGGCTCTGGCGGGTAGGTCATATATTTTTTCGCTTGCCTCCTGTACATTGATTGGTGGCTATTGGTTTAGACAAGCATAATTGTGTCGCCGCAGTACATGTGCACGACCCTTGGTAAAGTCAACATATCGATCCCAAACAAAGAACTCGTGTGAGTGGTCTCTGACATTTCCCGTCGTACTCAGTACATCGCGTTGAAACGCTGGCCGACGGGGTGGCAATACCAATTTGAACATGACGCATCAGCCCCGCTGACCAAAGCACCAATGACGGGCGCCAACCTTACCGACAACTGGAGAGGAGAAGCAACGGTAGCAAACCCATGCCGTAACCAAGATGTAGGGCGCCGTGGCGAAACCGAACAAAAAGACGCGTCGAGATCCGTTCGACATCCTAATGGCCGTAGGGACCCATGATTTTCGAAAGGTTCCTTGATGTTCTGCAAGTTGGTTTCGTCCATGAACATTTCGTTCCTCACTTAAGCAATAACGCCCGATGGATGCGCATGCTCACATATGTGCAGAACAAATCGTGGGCGGCGTCAGAAGTTCCCCCGTATTCAGCGATACTCATCTCTAGAGAGTGAGTCCCGCGTACCAGCGCTTCATTGGTCCACAGACGCGGCGGTACCACCCGCACGAAGTGATGCGTCCGTCCCGAAAGGGGGATCGGGGTATAAAACAAATGTCGGTATCGGATACATGGGTGCACCTTCAAGCATGGATTGAGTACAGCTCTCATGCATCGGAAACAGCTCCTCCTGTCTCTGTGCTTAAAGCTCGAAGTCAGAATTGGGCTCTCAGGTCAAGTTGATATTATCTCCTCCCTTCGTTTTTTTCTCAAGCCCCCCGCAGCGTAGGAGGACGAGCGGGCGGCACGGGAGTGCGAGATACGCTGAACAAGCCGGGCTACGCGAAGTCTACGATGGCCCGTTGGGGGACCAGGATCGGCCATGTTGTGGGGGCGGGCGGAGGGGTCGGGAGAGGGATGGGCGAGGCGGGGGTCGGGGGACCGGGAGGGGAGGACGGTCCGGACGGCGCCCATGGACCGCCCCCTCCGCTTGGGACGATGACGATTGATAGGGTCGTGGAACAGCTGTTCTTTGTGAGAGTTTCGGTGTACAATGCAAAGGGGAAGCTGTCGGAGGCTCAACAGGTAGGTATGGTACGGTCTGTCTGTTTCGGATGTTTTGTTACGGTCACATGGCCAACGACGTCCCCAGCGCTCCCCCCCTTCCCGCCAAGCGGCGTGTTTGAAGGTGTTGTTTCCTTCGGGCATCGCTGGCATCGCAAAAGCTCGATCTGCATTTGCCGTAGACAGTTGGTTGAATACACTCTCTTTTCGACACGCACGTACTACACATGCCCATACAAACGTTGAGGGGTATTGCTGCTCGTCACGCGTACTTGACCGTCCGTGGAACATCTGCAAATGCTGTGTCAGGATGTGACCGTCCCCATCATGACCAACCCCGAGTACCTGTGGTGGGCCCATACGTGGCACATGCAAACCCCCTTGGAAACGCTTGGCGCCGGGAGCTTTGTAGCTTTCGAGCTGAAAGAGAAGGTAGGAATGGGTACGAGGTGGGTGAAAATGATTGCCAGACCTCGTCTGGCGACAAGCAAGCCCGAACACAAAACTACAGAATGATCTTGGCAAACTTTGTGTCAGGATGTAACCGGCTCCATCATGACCAACCCGGTACTCAACACAAAACTTCCTCGAGAAACATTTTTGTCGCCCACAAATATCCAGACAAACCTCCAGGTGAAACATGCACAATGAAAGAACACCTAATAGTTCGTCAAGGGTTGACTGGGGTGAAATATTTTATAGCCTGCTAGGTAGATAACACGCTAGTTGGAGTACCAGCTACGTGCTCCCTCGTTCCCCGTAGGAAGATCAATAATTTTCCCCCAAATGAAGTCTTGTTTTCATCGAGATCCCCGCCAGTCCATATATGCCGACCTCACCTGATACGCGAAGACCCCACGTGTCGGTCCGAGCTGATGTACAGGGATGCAAGGCACCTGGCAATTCTCTGAGCAATTTTCGCCCGTGACCTGCCAACACTTCCGTGCGAGCTCAAAAAAAAAAGAACGAAATGCGCAAAAGGTCGCGTTCCTTCATGGGACATCAATCTCCTCATCCATCCACTGCCATGCTCGATGGCAACCTTCTCACCACCAAAACCTGGAAAAGAAACCCCGGGATTATCGCCGACCCCTCCCCCCCCCGGCGGCTCATACCGGCCGAACTGCAGGGCGAGCATAAGGAAAGGACGCTGTCTTGGGGCGCGTACCACCTCAACCCGGACGAGATCAACTCCAGGCCCGAGAGCCTCTGCGCCTACGCCGGTATCCCGCCCGCGTTGGTTCGCCTAGAACCCTCCGAGTTTAGCCTTGTCGGCGACGCCATCATCACCAAGGGTAACCCTTCTCCACCGGCGACCACCGGCGCCGCCACCGCCACCGCCGCTGCCGCTACTACCGACGATGAGGAGGCAGCAGTCGCATTGTCGTCTGCCGAGGGTGATCCTGTTTTGTCGTTGCCGTCCCCCTGCCCGGCGAACAACGCTGGTTGAACTGGGCAGGCGTGGTCCTCGCCTTGTTTGCCTCAGTGTTTAATGTCTTGGAGTTGAACAGCTTGTTCTCGTTTTTGGCCGTTCGCGCCGGGACCCTTTGAAACAGTCACTCAATTTGATGGGTATTAGTTTGCTCTCAGCTGCTCCTGGCTCATGTCCCCTCCCTGAGCGCCAAACAACCTACGAATCATTGAAGTAGTGCAGGGGGAGAAGAGTCCCATCATTTCAGACGCAGCTTCAAGGAAGGAGCTGTAGGAGATTAGGGAATCAAGAAGCTGGGACTGGGTATTTGCACTCGAATCACCACCCAGTCATGAATATGTTTCAACGCAAGGGGAGTGAATGTGCAATCTCTTCGTACAATAATCAGGGGTTGGGACGAATAGTATGGCGTGTTTGATGTTGCGATGCTTGGGGGGCAATACTGATCGGCCTGACTACGGTGGATTCGTGTCCGTTATTGTCAATGCGCAGCATGTAGTTCGATGTCGGTTTCAACTGAGGGAAAGAGTAGTTGTTGATGTGCTTTAGTGTCTGTTTTCGTGTTTCATAGTACGCCGCGCTAGGATTCTCCTTGCTAGAGGAAACGGTCATCTTGCCTTCATTTTTCACTTACCGGGAAAGTCGGGCGTACTTTGCAAGGAGGGAAAGAGTGACCTTCGTTGTTGCTCAGGCAACTCCAGGTCTTTTGTCTACATGTTTTTCAACAGATATATCAAGAACGGGGCACGAAATCAGGTGTCGTGTAGAGAAGAGTCGTGTGTGTGTGCGGGAAGGATGTCGTGAGTGAGAAAAAGAGAGTCAGAAAAATATACTATATATCTAGTCGCTGAAACCAGTCGTCGTTGCGTTCATAGGGTAATGTTGTACAGATGGCGTCAGCAAACGTATGCAAGTGCATATTCGGTCCTCCATCAGACAGGGAGTGAAAGTTTTTATTCCCCGCTTCTATCGCGAACGGCTCAGAACCCCGTGATGGTTTTTATCAAAAATCATGCATGCCGGGTTGGCGAAACTTTCTCCTTCTCACCTCGAGCTAATATGCGCTTACCCTTCGCCTTTCGACGGTCTCCTGCGCTTAAATTGACAATTCAAGATGTGTGGCTGCCTCCTGGAGGTAGAAGTTGGCTTCCATGGAAGTTGGGGTAACGTTTGCTTTCATGGAAGCTCGCCAAGTGACTTCCATGGAAGTATAAGGAAGTTAATTCCGTGGAAGTTACGGTAGGAGCGTTTCATGAGCGACTTTCGTGGAAATTTTTATCGGGTGGGTTTTCCGATCTTCTACACGGCCGCTACGGCGGAGTCGATGCATCGTCCGAGAGTAGCGCGAGGCCTCGCACAGGGAGCTCCCTCCTCGACTCAGTCGCTCGCCCGCTCGCTGTGCGCGCTCCATGGCGCCCCCCCGGCCGACAAAGGGGGCCCGCCGGAGGAAAAAAAATCATCGTGAGAGGCCCTTTTGACTTCGTTTTCCTCCGAAATCCCACCGAAACGCATGTACTTGATCTTCGAGTAAAAACCCTACACCAAAAAAAAATGAAAAAAATACAATTTTGTCTGATGTGGATTTAATTCCAGTCGTATATTTACGTTTATAGAAAAACTCATCAAAACTTCCCACAAACAGCCGCAAACACGAAACGAAAGAAAACAGAAACGGCGGCCATCAATCGTCCACCCGCCGCGCCAGCGTCATAAAACCAGAAGCAGAGAGGAAATAAATTTAACAGCACGACGAGCGCTTCGCTACAACCTCGGAGACAAAATCACGTCGTCACTCCGAACCTTCTGCAGTCAACGACGTTAGCTTGTAGCTACCCCCAAGGCGACGACAAGAACGTCCATGATAGAGAACGACACAGACCAAATACTGCTATTTATTATTGTAACGCTACTACAGTACAGACATTTCACAAAACAACGAAGAAAGAAACACGCAAAGCGCACAAACGGCCCTTACGGTTCAATCCTGAGTGGAAGGGTGCGGCTCTACCATCTACGATCTACGCGCCAACACATGGTCCAACATGGACCAGAATGGACACCATACAACGGTACCACATCAGAAGAAGAGATGATCACGAACAAAGTGCACTTCACACTGATTTCATCTGCGTGTGTTGGGGTCGTGAACGTCGGAAACTACTGTGGTAGAACGAGGACAGCACCCACGAGGACAGCACTCGCAGGTGATGCTGTCGCAGTGGACAATGTTCTTGCAGGCAACAAATTTGCTTTTTATGTCGAACTTGACAAACGCCTTTTTTCCGCCCACAAGAACGACGATTCCCCCGACAAGATATGCAAGTATTTCTAGCACTTCAAGTGACGAAGAACCGCCGGAAGTATCGCCCGGGATTGTTGGCGCCACAGTTCCACTCAACAAAGAACTATTTTGAGACGAGGCCGGCGTAGTTGGCGCCGGCGTTGGGTCCAGAGTAGGGAGACCTGAGCCATCGCTGCCGCTGCCGTTATCCGGCACCGCACGCTCTGCGGTTGGAGCAATCGTGGGGTTTCCGGGTGTAACGTCAACTGCTGGAGTGGGTGCGGTAGTTGCAACTGAAACAGGGGTTGGGGTTGGTGCTGGGCCTGGTGAGCTGCCGCCGTTGCTGCTGCCGCTGTCCGACACCGCACCCCCTGTTGTTGGAGCAATCGTGGGGTTTCCGGGTGGGACGTCGGCTGCTGGGATCAGAGTGGGTGCAGTAGCTGCAGCTTCAACTGGGATGGGAGTGGCTACCGTGGTCGGGACTGGTACTGGGCCTGGTGTTGGGGTCATACCTAGAGCTGATGGGGCCGGGCTCGTTGGGCTCGTCACGACGGTTGTCCCCCCGAATAGTTCAGCCGCCTGGCGAGCATCTCCCGCCCAGCTGCACTCCTCGAGATATGAGGAAGATGATATGTCATTGAAGTCGTTGTCATCACACTCGAATTGGTCAACGAGCGGCGCTTCGTACACCTCGTCTACACACGGGAGTGTGCCGGTGTCAACAATGGCGGCCACGCAAGGACTCATGTCGTACCCAGATTCCTCAGACGCAGCAATGAAGCACTGAATTCGCGACCATAGCGAGACCTCCTCCGACATGTACGTCGTGTAACTGCTCCCTGGATATGGGTCGCACATGCTACACGTGCAGTCGCTCGACCCGTCTACGCCTGAAGTCGATGCCCACAGCGCGCCAACGAAAAAAGTCGCTGATGGATAGTTGATTGCGCTCACTTCGCAGCCAATCGTTGTCGAATCGCAGGCCTCGCGGTCGTCCCACACCACCTCGTTATCTTCATCGAACGGGCTGATCCCCTGCAGCATGCACCCCACGAGGCATTCCGACGAGCTTGTGGCAGAACTGCTAACCGCTGATATGGCAGGGAACATCTCCACAGCCTGGCGAGCATCTCCCGCCCAGCTGCACTCCTCGAGAGATGAGGAAGATGATAAGTCATTGAAGTCGTTGTCATCACACTCGAACTGACCAACGAGCGGCTCTTCATACACCTCGTCTACACACGGGAGTGTGCCGGTGTCAACAATGGCGGCCACGCAAGGACTCATGTCGTACCCAGATTCCTCGGACGCAGCAATGAAGCACTGAATTCGCGACCATAGCGAGACCTCCTCCGACATGTACGTCGTGTAACTGCTCCCTGGATATGGGTCGCACATGCTACACGTGCAGTCGCTCGACCCGTCTACGCCTGAAGTCGATGCCCACAGTGCGCCAACGAAAAAAGTCGCTGATGGATAGTTGATTGCGCTCACTTCGCAGCCAATCGTTGTCGAATCGCAGGCCTCGCGGTCGTCCCACACCACCTCGTTATCTTCATCGAACGGGCTGATGCCCTGCAGCATGCACCCCACGAGGCATTCCGACGAGCTTGTGGCAGAACTACTAACCGTTGATATGGCAGGGAACATCTCCACAGCCTGACGGACAACCCCGGCCCAGCTGCACTCCTCGAGGGATGAGGAAGATGATAAGTCATTGAAGTCGTTGTCATCACACTCGAACTGACCAACGAGCGGCTCTTCGTACACCTCGTCTACACACAGGAGTGTGCCGGTGTCAACAATGGCGGCCACGCAAGGACTCATGTCGTACCCAGATTCCTCGGACGCAGCAATGAAGCACTGAATTCGCGACCATAGCGAGACCTCCTCCGACATGTACGTCGTGTAACTGCTCCCTGGATATGGGTCGCACATGCTACACGTGCAGTCGCTCGACCCGTCTACGCCTGAAGTCGATGCCCACAGTGCGCCAACGAAAAAAGTCGCTGATGGATAGTTGATTGCGCTCACTTCGCAGCCAATCGTTGTCGAATCGCAGGCCTCGCGGTCGTCCCACACCACCTCGTTATCTTCATCGAACGGGCTGATCCCCTGCAGCATGCACCCCACGAGGCATTCCGACGAGCTTGTGGCAGAACTACTAACCGTTGATATGGCAGGGAACATCTCCACAGCCTGACGGACAACCCCGGCCCAGCTGCACTCCTCGAGGGATGAGGAAGATGATAAGTCATTGAAGTCGTTGTCATCACACTCGAACTGACCAACGAGCGGCTCTTCGTACACCTCGTCTACACACGGGAGTGTGCCGGTGTCAACAATGGCGGCCACGCAAGGACTCATGTCGTACCCAGATTCCTCGGACGCAGCAATGAAGCACTGAATTCGCGACCATAGCGAGACCTCCTCCGACATGTACGATGCGTAACTACTCCCCGGGTATGGGTCGCACATGCTACACGTGCAGTCGCTCGACCCGTCTACTCCTGAGACCGATGCCCACAGTGCGCCAACGAAAAAAGTCGCTGATGGATAGTTGATTGCGCTCACTTCGCAGCCAATCGTTGTCGAATCGCAGGCCTCGCGGTCGTCCCACACCACCTCGTTATCTTCATCGAACGGGCTGATCCCCTGCAGCATGCACCCCACGAGGCACTCCGAGGCGGCCATGGCGGTCTGAAGAACCGCCGGGAGGAAAAACCATCCGGATAAAAGCATGCCTCCTGGGCACCAAGAGACAGCGTTCATGGGAGAAGGGGGTATGTCATACTTCGCCTCATCTATCTGTGTTCCTAGCCTTCGATAGCACATCTTGTTGCACGACCTTGGGTTATTACGACGAAACGTTCTGGAGGTTGCTGCCGCACATGAGTCTATCATGTTAAAATTGATGAATGAGTCGTTTGTTTGGGTGTGTAGCCCGAAATGGATTTGTCTCGTCTGCTCGCCATGCCACCTCCTCCACCATCGACCCTTTCACGAACATCTCAACATCATACCGAGACACGTCAGTGTCGAGTTCGATTTGTAGGGATAGGTGCACCCTTCGACATGGGCAGCAACGTATAGCTTCATCGCTTTTTATGCCTTGTCAGCATCTAGCTCATGGTTTTCGTCGCCTGAGCGATACAAAATTCCAAGTGACCTTCAGCTGCCCCAAAAATCTCGGGTCAAGAATGGTGCTGCCGCTGAGGTCAGGCTTTCCTCTACAAGCTGCTAACGGTACTTGTGTGAGAGCTGTTGTAGTGGTGCCATGGTATAGCCTGGAAAGGAATCTCGAAATTCCTCCCTGTAGCGGCCACGATAAAAAAAGCGGGCGGAGAAACCCAATGCTTTGGAGGCGCGTACTTTGCCGTACTTCATAGCTGAACTTTTTAAAGCGATCACTTATGCTTATTCTCGCGGACATACATGTGAAATGAGGTGCACACGAACCGCATGGTTGTGATGGAGTCCAAATCTGGCGCAAAGCTAATGTGAAAAAAGTCCATTTTTGGAAACCCCACCGAAATTATCCCGACAGGACACAACATGGGTCCGAAACAAGATAGAACTAGGGAACCCCCAATCTCCATGTTCTTGGGCCCGCTGACTGAGAGACAGCGCATGGAGAGGGTGGTCCGAATGGCATGCAATCACGTCCTTCTCTTCCTCCAGTACGCGGGGATACCATATCTTCAAGGTGGATGTGGTGCTCAGTATATATACTGAGTAGACCATGCTGCAAGAATGTACACACACACACACGGGCCAAGACCGGCGCCTCAACCTTCCTCCATAAATAACAGGATGGGTCGAGTAGTCCTCAAGACACTGCGCGAGTGCCATATGCCCATCGCCGTTGAGGATTCTTCCCCTAAACCACAGGCACTGGTAGGGGAAAGGGGCTGTACAAAATGGATTTGGTTATCCCCCCAGGATTACACGCAGGAGAGAAGGAAGAGGAACTCTGCACCAAGTCCATTATTTTAGATGTTACTATCGTAAATCCAATAGCAAATCGAAGCATCGACAAGTCCATTCAAACGCCAGGATCCGCCCTCGAAGATCGAGCTGCAGGAAAGGCAAATAATCACTACGCGGGAACTTTCAACCCGTCTAGATATTCCCTCCTGACTGGTGCTTTTTGGACATATGGTGGTCTTGGCAAAGGCACCAATCGACTCATCGATGCTATCGCCAACCACTTGGCGCACGAAGTTTTTTGCCGGGGGAATTTTGACGACGAAAGAGCCTAAGTTCGCCTGAAAGCTCTTCACACTAACAGGATTCGGAGACAGTTTACCTTCGAGCTAGCTCGTTTTCTGTCGATGCGAACTCGCGATGTGTTCAAACGTCATGGGCTACTGATCGACCAACTTCTACCAGGGCCAATCGGTTAGGATCTCTGTGACAACGATAGTAATGAGGGTAATTAATTTGGGAGCGACGGAGACGAAAGAAACGGAAAAGGAAGAAAGGAGGAAGAAGACGACGATGGGGGAGGAAAACATGGACGAGTGGAAGAGAGCAATGGGTTTGAGCCAGATGACTTTCCCCAAACAAAAGACGCAGGGCTAAGGAAGAACTACCAAGAGATTGTTGTCAACATGATGATCAGAATGATGGTAGCGAAACGTGGAAGACAATGTCCTAAACGAACTCGAGTACAAGGTAATAGCCTTGGTAGACGCGTGCAGTTTTCTTCTGTTGCTACCGTTTCTGTCTTCGATCCGAAGGATAGTTTAGCCTCCCCCATGCTGCCCCCTCACGCGGTCCCAGTTCATGGCAGATAGAAGTGTTTTGTGTTTTCAACCGCACTAAGGCTGACGTCTTTTCATTGGTGAGCCGGTTGGCGCGGTCGAGGCTAATAATAAAAACACACACGTACTAGGGCTAGACTAATTTCGGACTATATTATGGCGGCGAAATGCGGGGATACGTGCGGGAATACGAGGTGAGCATACCCACTTTTCCCTTGTTCGAAACCAACTTATGTCTGCCCTTGTGTACTAATGCTATCCCGCCCAGACATACGTTTCCCTAAACAACAGACGGCAGTGGAGGTCGGCCCTGTTCCGTTCAAATACGCCAAGCGTAAAGGGATGGAGCGAAATAGGAGCTCACCATCTTAAGGGATCACCACGACAAGGGCTCACTATCTTAGGGGCTTACCATATAAAGGGCTCACCGAAGTAGGGGTTCACCTCGTGGATGGTTCTCAAGCGGTTCATTATGTCTGCAGCCTTGATACCTACTCAGTATCACCTGGTCTGATACTCAGTACTATCATCCACCCATATACCGTATATGACACAAGATAACACACCCCCTGGACCGATTTTCAAAGCTCGATTACTCCACGACGAAGAGGATGCATAAACGAAACAATACGTTTTCGAACAGCTCTCGACGAGACGGTTCCAACGCCGCCGTTTTCGGCGCTGTGACTCTTCCTGCTGTAGAGAAATTGAGCTTTGAAAATCGGCCAAGGGGGTGTGTTATCTTGTGTCATATACGGTATGTGAATCTGAACGATACGCAGTAAAGCCAACCATGGTACCCGGCCTTGATACTCAGAATAAAACGTGCCTTCATAGTCATCGTCCGACCGGAGTATCACGTTAAGTTGATTTTTATGTCACACCGAATAAAACATGCCCTGATGCTCA
>FN649728.1:568221-587072 GCA_000310025.1 Ectocarpus siliculosus | reverse complement strand
CCGCTTTTTTTCCCCCCCCCGGGGGCCACAAAAAAAAAATTTTTTTTTTTTCGGCCCTTTTTTTTGCCCCCTGGCCCACCCGCGGGGGGGGCCCCCCCCCCGGAAGGTTTTTTGGGGTTTTTTCCCCGGGGAACCTTTGGGGTTGGGGGGGCCTCTGCCCGGGGCCCTTCCTTGGGAAAACGGGGGAACCCCCCCCCCCCCCCCCCCCCCCCCCCCCTGGGCAAGGGCCAAGATTGCAGCGCAATATAGGGGGTTTAGGCGGCACGCTTGCAGCATTCTATTATATAGGATTTAGTGTGTCGATAGCAAAACTGATATACTCTTCATTGCATTGACTTTCGTGCCGCATTCTAAAACCCATACAATCTCTTCATTTGTAGGATTCGTGTCGTCATATTATTTTCTACACCATGCACTAGACCTCGCGTATTCTTGAGGTATTTCCATGATTTCCATTAGCTCTATGTGGGATCCCGCGCGCGCGCGCTGAAAAAAGCGCCCAAAAATGTCGAAACCCCGGGGCTTTGTCAAAATGCCGGGGACATATAAGGCCCACCCCCCACCCCCCCCGCGACCAAGACTGCAGCGTAGCCCAGGGGTGTTTCGACGTTTCCAGATGGAGGGCCCCTTGGTCCTGGTAAAAAGTCAGTCAAAACTGCGGTGATTTTTGCGTTTAGTCCATACGGAGTGATGCGTCATACCCCTATTCTAGATGCATTTTTGTACATGTATACGAAACCGAGATTTCCGAGTATGTATCGATGCAAACCCGTCTTGGACACCCTTTTTCCCGGATGCCCTTGGTGGGGCACATCTAAACTTGGTGCGTCCGTCGAGAGACAACCTGAAACTCATCCACTCATCGCCAAACAAAGCAAACATGTTCTTGCTCAGCATCCAGCAGCCACACCACAACAACCGCCGTAGGAGCCCATCGGGGATTTCTTGTCTCTCTTCTTCCCTCAACAGAAAAAATACAATATATACTATACACTTCCGTGCAAAAGGAACCTTCGCGAACGACAAGGATACACCCATCCCGTTTCCCTTACGTATGGAATTCGAATTCAAGCGAGAGACGTAGTGAACCGCTTTGACTTCTGAAACGAGCTAAATAACCGAATCCCAACAAAATAGGGGAAAATCGACACAACGTCCAAACAACTTTGGCCTCGTCCCCGTAGACAGATACTTCCAGGGCTTTCATCTACAATCTATATGGTTTTTGTTTTCACTCTTCAGCTTGCTCCCCGCCCAACTACTGTGGAGAAGTTGAGTGGCTCAATTTCGGTGCAGAGACGGAAGAATCGTGTTCCTCGAGTAGGTGCTGGACTTGGTTCCTGAATAAAGCATCACCAGGGAGGGGCGTGTTTCAATTGCTCCACCCCCGTGCTCCGGCCGGCGGCGGAACTAGCTCCCTCAGCGACCGGCCCTCAGCGGTCGGACTATGCCACACACCTTCCTTGCGGAAAGAGTACGGGTACATACCAGCGGCACGGGCTGTCGCCACGGAAACAGCGCTGCGGTACCAGCAGCAGCAGCAGCGGCAGCAGCCAATCCCAGCTACGGAGGTGTATTTTTGTCCGCCTCTGCTTTCATCTCTTTCATGAACTCGAGCTCGGCGGCGCGCTCCTCCGCCTCCACGTCTTTCTTCTTTTTATTTCTTGTGCCTTCCTTCTTCTCGGCAGGAGAAGCTTCCGGCTTCTTCGCTGCCGGTGGGGGTTGGGCAGGCGGCGCCGTTGTTGCCCCTCTCGCCTCTGCTGGTTTTGCAACGGGTTTTGGCGTCGAGGCATCTTTCTTCTTTTCGGACCCTGGCGCCTTTGATGGCACTGCTGTGGTCGCCTCTGCGGGTGTTGCTGCAGTCAGTTTTGATGCCGCAGGAGTCGTCGGGGTCACTACCGTCACTTCTGGCGCTGCAGAAGACTTCGGAGAAGGTTCCTCGCCGGCATCTTTCCCTCCTCCGGGCAAATCCTTAGCAGCACCACCACCACCACCAGATGACGGCGCCACATCGACCCTTGCCGTAGGTGCTGACGCCATTCGCTGCAGGTCGACCGCATCCTGCACCCGCTTCTGGGACTGCTGGTACTTGTACAGCGGTCCGAGCAGCGTGCGTGCCACCTGCCATGTTTGTCACCACACCAGACAGCCGATGAAGGAATGAGAATGGGGGCACCAGACTTTGGAACGTCTCATCAAACGGCCAAGTAAAAAAACGTCGGAGGCCAATGCGGAAAGCTGCTTGTCGCAGGTTTGGACTGCACGACGCAGGCGAGGAATTGCCGCAAGGCACGCTGGTCAGAATAGTAGGGAGCCATCTCTTGCTCGCCATATGATTAACAGATTGATGGCATGAACAGCAGTCAAGACGTTAACCCTGGCTTCACGTGTACTATAAGGAGACCAAAAATACCGTTGCTGCACGCACACGCAACACAGTTGACAGAATCGCAAATCAAGTGACACATCTATGCGTTCCTACTTGGGACTACTGTGTCGACTCGTGCGGGTTGTCCCAAAGCTAGCTGGAGTGTCCGGAGCAGCGGCAGAACCAACAAAAACAGTGGACGCGTCATACCTCAACCGGGATGGACTTGGCCTCCTTGGCGAACCCAAAAAGACCCTTTCCCACCACTACAGCCCCCTGAGCTGTAGCACCGAGAGCCTTGAGTGTGGCGAACGCAATGTCTTTCGCGCTGTACATTTTGGCGGTGCATTGGGTCAGGGCTCGTGTGAGATTAGCACCCAGACAACGGAAGCAAAGACTTGTAGAGCGAAAATGGGCATATCCCCACAGTCACGCGAGTGAAGGAGGGGTCAGCGATATACAACGCGGCAGCAACGATGTCCAAGTAACGCTACCGCTGGGAGTATCGAAGGAGACGCGAAACAAACACACAGTCGTGCAAGCGACACGGCCAGGCCGGAATTACAAGCACTGACACGTGTATCAAGGCGCGCTGGAAAGCATGCCTTGCAATTACCGGCCCTCGGAAGCCTCAAGCACGGCAGCGGCAGCAGCAGCAGCAGCAGCAGCAGCAAGAACAAAAAGTGAACAAAACGCAACTAGAGGCTTACCACTGGAAGTGGACCAATGTGCCCGGTACAGCGATACTTACAAATAGCGCAGCGCCACACTGTCACGACCAGCATCTACCACAAACAAGACCGGATAGCCGGGTCGATCATTGAACGCCAACGGTGGGAACAGAGACTAGCGCGCACACCCTCCTCATACGACTCTTCTGTCTCTCAAAGCGAGAGAGCCCAACTCGTTTCCCTGATTGGCCTCCCGGTTCGTATCATGATCACCGACGAACTCTAATCTAGCAAATTCTTTAAAAGCGTTATTCGGGTATTATGTTCAAATTGATACACATCTTTCTCGGAGGTGGGGCTGATCGGTTTAATGCCCTGGTTTGCTAAATCAACGCCAGGCGATGCTTGATGTACCAACGGCGTACGTGTAAGGCTCTCCCCCGAACGTGACGAGGGCGTTCTTCATCTTCTCCTTCCTCCGCGCCTCCGCCTCCCTCTTCTCCCTCTCCTCCCTCTCCTGCTTTTCCTTGCCGGTGGCGACGGCGGAGGCCCTCTGGGCGAGGCTAGAGACGGTGTCCACCCCGCCTTTGACGCCCGACACGAAGCTCTCCGCAGACGCTTGAGTCGAGGCCACCGACGCCAGCACACCGTCTACCTTCTTCTGGGCCTGGAGCAGTTTCAGCGGCCGCAGCAGGAGTCCGAAAGGTCACAAGTTGGGGAGTGACTCATGCCGTAGCCATTGTACGCCACAGGGTGGTAACATGACCAATGATGATGCATCCCTGTCGTAATGTAGCGGAGCAACACCCTTCCTGCTCTGGAAACAAAAATTGCCACATGAACGCAGTTCGGGTGCTCTTTGCGCCGACGTCGCACCGCACACACAATCATCAGGTGGGTGGGAGGGGGATACTGAAGGTCGTAGAAAATAAAATGGCGGTCCTCTTCCGCTTCGCGTCTGTCGGGCACATAGCAGGGAAAATTGCATCGGGTATGAGGCACGGATCAACCTGATTTTCGGGCCTAGTGCAGCGTAACTGTCTTGAACAATACTTGGGGGAGAAAAAAAAAATTAACGTCAACTGCAGGTTCCCCCTCGTACGCAACAAGAACAGGCCGCAGAAATACGCACGCCCCGCCAACGACCGATTCTCCACGCTCAAACAGCAGAAACAACCACGTAGGTCGGCATGAACACATTTGCAAAGCAGTATTCCCGCCTTTCGGTCTGCCAAAAGCAAGCAAAAGCCAACCAGCACCCCCACACCTCTTTAGGGATCTCTTGGACGGTCCGCGGGATGCTCTCCAACACCTCGCCGGCGGACGCCGCCGCCTCTTGAGCGGACGTCACTGCCTCCTTCGCCTTGATTACCCCGTCGCTGACGGCTGTTGGTGTCGACGCCACAGCGTCCACAAGGTGGTCCACCTGAGGAGCGTTTGCGGTGTTGGGGCGGGGAAGACGAGCCCGCTCGCTGTCGTGCTTGCGTGTGCCGTTCCATTTAATCTTGGCGTCAGAATCTGGACGCAACTAGCCGGCGTCACACAAGGAGGGTAATACACACGGGAGGATTTTTTTCTATGCCTGTATGACCGAACTTCTACACACGGTCTAAACCGTTGGAAACCCGTATAACGAGCCGGAACGAACCATGTCCAGCCGGGCTGTCGTCAACCGGGGCAGCCGTCGGGGATCAAACCGCCAGCCTACCGTGCGCTGTCGGTTTCAACCATCCCCAGACGCTTCCAGCATAAAAACAGACAGCCGACACGAAGGCAGGCAGGTACTGTGCAAGACATGAATCGGGGGGCGCGTGGCAGCCTTGGGGTGCTTCTGAAAAGGACGCGTTTCTGTCGAATAACGCGGCATTGACAACCACCTCTTCCAGATAGAAGGTAGGACAAACGCCGATCTAGCCTCGACATACCCCGCTGTAGACCACGTGCAACCGGTTGAAAGCGACGAGAAAGAAACGCTTCGAAGGTTGCCGAGCACCTATGCGTTACTACATGGTATATGAAAATCGTAGAATGGAGTTTTGGGAGGTCGGCATCGACGCTTGCCGCTCTTCCCCGCACCACAACGCGGGCGTCGCCCAGAATGCGTGCCACTAGTCAACACAACTCACCCCCTCCACCGTTCCCCACACTACCGCCTTGGCCGATTCCACCGCGGCTCCGAGCTTCGCCGCTGCCGCCCTCCGCTCGGCGGCGGCCTTTTTTTCTCGCTCCAATCGCTCCTGCGAGAAGAAACAAGCGAAAACGCCCACATGCAATTCGGCAACACGTCAACACAAACACGGCAGCAGATACGATCAAAATTGAGGGCTTAGAGGCCGTGTTTTAACCCCGAGAAGGACCAATTGTATTTATGTTGCAGCCACCCCGTTGGTCAACGTCAAGCGCAGTGTCAGCCCACCCGACGGTCAACACTTTCCCACCACCCGAAAAGTAGACCCGCAGGGGGCACGTAGCACAGGAAAAGATCAGCAAGGTGAACCGAAAAAAGTTAAGAGAGGTTGAAAAAGATCGCCTGGGGTTGCGCGGTTCGGATTTTAACGGTCGAAATCTCTGATGCAGGGTGCAGAGTGTTGAATTGAGGCGTCCACACCTCGGAAAGCACTTGCTGCCGTTTGATACATTAGTCTAATGGATGACGGCAATAGCAGCAACAACAACACCAATGAAAACTATGGCTTTCGTCAGTGGCAATTTTGTTTTCGAACGTACACAGCCTTGCGTCTCCCAATCTACTCTGGGCATAGTTCGCGAGCCATCCAATGGCGCGACCCCAATCCAAGAAGATACAGAACAGAAAAAGGGTCTGCAAAGAGCATCAAGAAGCGGCACACACCTCTTCACCGCAAGAGCGCAAAGGACCGACAACTCCTGACGTGCGCCTCTAAAAATCATCTGGAGACCATCTCCAAACATCCTCCTACGGAGAGTAGTCCGGAGAGACAAGAAAAATAAGGAGGATCAGGGAGGGCACCGTGAATGAAAATCGTACCTCCTGCTGCCGTTTCCGTTTCTCCGCCATCTCGGCGGGCATGTCCGCGAGGCGCGACACAGCATCGACCGCCCCATACACTCCTTCTTTGACGGACGTGGCAGCCTTGCCGGCCTCCTTGACGGCGTCAGACACGGCCTCGGCGACCTGGGCGGGAGCTCTCGCCACGGCATGAGCGTTCTCCTTGGCTCCTGTTTGGCGGGTGCAGGCGATGAAGGTGGGGGGAGGTCGTAAGCGCAAAAAATTATAAAGGTTGCTCGCGATGTTTCCGACCAGAGCGGTGCACAGGAATGAGTTCAAGCCGGCGGCCATCAGAATTGTTCATATTCGAAGTTGTCATTCTCCTATCGCCTCCGACGTTGCCGCCCGTGCCAACTCGGGGAGGGCCGTCTCTCGCAGCTCCCTCGTTGTTGTTGTCGCCATCCTATCATAGTTAACCGTGGCTCGCAAAGTGTCTTAACGTATCATATTATGCCTACATACGGAACCATCAAGTATCTCAACCGTCCCCTCCCTCATTTACCTTCGATAGCCGCCTTCCCGCCTTCGACGGCCGCCTTTCCGTCCTCCACGATGCCTTTGGCCACCTCCGGAGCCTTGGAAGCCGCGTCCGCCGCAGCGCCCAGCGCGTCCAATGAGCCCCAGAACGCGTCCTTCGCCGCTACGGCTCCGCCCACGAGCAGCCGCAGCGCTCGCTTCGCGCCTCCGGGGGCGTTCGACGGGGCAACCGGTGTAACGCTAGCTGTCGCGGCAAGTTGAGGCATGGCGCCACCGTCGCCGGGTGCTGCGAGTTCCGGCCATGCGCACGAGGAGAGAGGGGGCGTACTCTTTTGCTTTGCACGCTTTAGCCGTTAAATAGACCAATGACCACGCCTCCTCGAGAGGACGGAGCATTGTTCCCACAGAGACCGATCACCGATGGCAAATGGTTCCTTTCTACTTCGCCAAAGGTTGCTCGAAAATGTTTTCCCAATCCGGTGAGGGTAAGGGGTCGGTCAACAAGCCCGGTGCACGGCCATGGACATGTTTCGCTCTTGTCATTTGAGTAGTTTTGGAGCTGGTAGTTTGACCAGCATTGCATTTCTTGCGGGTTCACGAACGGAACGTGTGTGATAGTAGCGCCTGTGGTGCTGTTGTTTACGGCCAAGCTTTGGACAAAAGTGGGATAGCAGTACAAGGCTCCCCCTCCGAAGTTAGAACGCTTGCCTCCCGGGGGCGACGCAATAGGACATGGGTCAATGCCATCGCGGTCGCATCGGTGCATCTCAACATCTCGGTAGTGAGTGTCGGTTTTGCGTACAACCTGCAGAATTTGCCTGGGTTTTTTGCCGTAGGTGCGGGGAATTTTTTTTCTCGCCGTGACTTCTCGCGTGTGCGCGCGTGTGTGCAACACTAGGCTTGTGATGACGACTTTGCTGCAGGGCCTACTGCTGTAACCCCCTGCGTTTCATCGCTCGTTCTCATGAATTCGTGTTGCCCATGGTCTGTGGGGCCTTGTGTGCATTGCGCAGGAATCAAACAGGAAAACGCCCCGCTAGAAAGTATCCGGTTCATTTCATGCATGTATGTATACATCTGAAGGCTTTCTTGTTTCGGATTTGCAGACTCCGAAATAGAGCCAGTTCCAGCGAATTTTCGGCGGCCATCACGCGCACCACCGATGTCTCGCGAGCCTCACACATAACGGGTAATGTACCGACGGGTCCTCTGAGTGCCATGCAGAAGAAAGTGTGAGAAAAAAAACGCTGTCCTACCAGAGAAAAAAAAACATACTTGTAACCAATAATAATGTCGGGTTGGTACATCTAGGCATATGACGGAGAGCGAGAAATCAAGTGAAAAGAGAGCGAACGAAAGGCGGAGAGGACAAAAAGAGAGAGAGCGCAATAGTGTGCCTGCAGCCACCCCATATCTCTACGGCCCACGTTATGTGTGTGCGTTTCTTTTCTGGCACACTCATCATTCGGTGTAAAAAACCTTCGCATCGGGACACAGGAAGAAGCTCACTCAGGATTTCTTCTGTAACCCCTTTAGGGCTGGATCGCCTTTTGGGGACCCCTTTTGTTCCCATCTTCTTCACCTGCTTTACCTCGCGAAGAATGACATGATTGTCTCCTCCTTTGCACTACTCGACCAGGGGGGTGCCAGGGTACCCAGGGAACGACTCTAGTCTAGTATGGATGCTTTGTAGAGTGGAGTAGTATGAGGGTAATGAACAGGTCGAATCGCGGGGCGATTACGCCGCCGGTTCAACAGCGAAGTTGCGCCGCGTCTGTTTACCCTTGGGTGGAAAGCGCTACTAGGGGCAAGCGCGGAAGAAGTACCTAGACCACCGTTGACAGGAGGCACCAAGCAACCTAGGGCTTGAGTTAGAAGGTCTCGCTTTCCCTCTAGAGAAATATCTTGAAAACCTCCTTTTCGTGCCCCGTTTACCACGCTCCCGCCAGTTGCTGTCTATAATCCCTATATCAATTATCCCCTCGGGGGACAATTGATAGGGATTATAGACAAGAGACGGCTCAAGTGGGAAGGCAGCTTTGCACTTGCACCCAGGGATGGAACTGTCTGCACCATCCAATCAGCAGGCGTCGTTCGCTCTTTTCTTACATTTCAGAAATTTCGCAAGACCGACGAATTTTCTGTGCGTGGTAAGGGGGTTAAGACGCAACTACAATATACTCTGTGTGTTGTGCTGCCCCTCTCTTCGGCGCATGGTAGAATTGTGTGTGCGCATGATCGCAACAGAGAAGCTCCTCGTATCGAAGAACGACGATACAGAAGAACCACACTCCTGCGGCCCGACCACTGGGGGAAGTTGGGACAAACGGGACCACCCGCACAGCACTCCTACTAGTGGGACACGTCCAAGGCGATGGAGACACTGCGTTTGACTATTGACTATGCGCGGTGTCGTGACAGCCGGTCAGTATCGGGTACAAATTCGAAACTACAAAAGAGCCTGTTACCCGCAGGGGAGATGTCCCTATATGCTGTCTGGGAAATCGTAGACATATAGGTACTTTCTGACGCTATGGATTCATTGATAATCTGTCTCAGACTCTTTTCTATGATAGAGATGGATTCGTAGTGTCATACTAAGAAAAAAAAAAAAAAACGAGCCGTGCAAACGAGACTCAACATACCGAGCGTGCGAGACGATGAACGCAATTCCGTTACAATACTACTACTTGTAGTGAAACAACGACGACGAAGTCAGCCCTGGCGAGTAGTCTAATAGGTAATCTAGGTACTTTTGGCCCTCCTAGATACGGCAGTGATCTCCGGGGGCGGACCCCTCGCCAAACGCTGGGAAAGTCTTATCAATGGAGGCCTGAAAAAGTGCTGCAACTGGGCAGAGCCGACTGAGTTGCAGTGTTCGAGCATTCCCCAATCCCGTTAACCCCGCAAATCCCACAACCCAGCTTACCTTTTCCAGCGGCAGCAGCATCGGCAACGCCCTGCACCTGCTCCGCGACGCTCCCCGCAGCGTCCGCTGCCCCGTAGACCGCATCCTTGACCGCAGCCACGCCACTGCCTACCTGCGGCATGAATTTACAGAGTCGAGGAAAACAGCAGCAACATCATCGCGTGCCCCACATGAGAGTAGCGCCGACTCGATCATAGCCGTAAAGGCGCGTGAATTTCTGCCTGCCACGCCAAACACAGAGGTCTTTGGGCCTGCAGGGTGCGTCAGCTGTCGCGTGGTATAAAGCGAGCTTAAAATAAATTAGGGCAGCAAAATAGTGTACAACGCGGCACAGGCACGCTCGCACTTACGTAATTGCGCCGCATGCACACATACCACCGTATGTCCCTTACCTTCCGAAGCGACTTCCCCACCCCGTCAAGCGGGTTCTTGAGCGACCGCACGTCCGGAATGCTCGGGAGCTTCGGCGGCGAGGGGGGCTTGACGCCCCAGCGCGCGCTCTTCTTGCGCACGTCTTCCTCCTCGTCGTCTTTGTTGCCCTCGGGCTGTTGAACCGGGCGCGTGACTCTGCCGCCGGCAAACTTGACGGCGCTCGTGCCCTTCTTCTTGGAGGCGGAGGGACGCTTCGGAGGGGTCGGAGAGGAGGACGACGGGGCCTCAGAGAGAGGCGCGCCTCCGCGACGCCTGCCGAAGGACGGGTCGCACGATGGTCGATACCTGCGCAGTTGTTGTCGTGCCGAGCTGCTGAAGGTGTGACCGGCAAACCCGGAAGCGGAGTCGAGGGTGCAGATCAGCAACAGGAGCGCGGTCGCCTTGGACACGAGAGCCGTGGGGCATCCCGCCGCTGGCCACGGTGGCGGTATTCTTTTGCTGTGCCCACCGGGCGGCGCCATGGGAGCTTTAAGCAGGTGGTTCGGCGGCGCGGTGTACATGTATGTGTCAACGCCCCATCTTGCGCATGATCCTTGCCTTTTATGATTCAGTCTGGCCCCGAGGCACCGCGGAATCATGTGCAACAAGATCGGTGGGTACTCCCAAAACAAAAGATGTGTCAGAGAGGGGGCGAAACCAGCACCGCGTCGTTGCAGCCGTCGTGGACGTACAACCCGCTACCTCTTTACTGTCTGCAAATGAGGACCTGTGCACTGCTCGCATTTCTCTCCGTGGCAGGTGAGTCTCAGCCTGGTTGCCCATTGTGGATTATCTACGACGTGGATGGCGGATAGGTTTCACAGCCGTCCCTACGCGTCATCTGCCGTTTGTTGCATGAGTCATGATTTCTTCGCTTGGCAAGGCCAAGAGAGAGGTACTGTTTACCTCTCCCTCCTGCCCCTCAGCTACAAGTAGAGCAGTGCATTCGATCATCGATTGCCCTCGCCGGACATTCCCTCTACACGGCCTGCTGTCGGCGGGAGAACGAGGCGATTTCTACGACGACACTCGTATACAAGTATATCCTAAATCAGCAATTCCGCCGCGTCGCAACGAGCACCACCTTAGTACTCCTGTACACCAGTACACATCGCCGAATATACTCTTTTCTCTATGCGTCCATTGCCACGTGGACTGCTGTGCGTTGGCCCTTCGGTCTGGTCCGTAGTCACGCCACGTGCACAGGGTTCCCGAGCGCGTCGCGCGTTCGCTGTGCTACGGACACCTGTAGGTACCGCAGTAGCTCCGCGACGTCTTTAAATGATCTACAAGTAGTCAGTGGGTTTGGTTCTCGCCCCTCCTGAAGTGGTTTGCCTCGTAGACCACAGGTAAGCTGTTCACTGCCGTACCGCCCTCTCCACCTATGCTACATGCAATCATATGCTAAAAGCGCCATAACCACAGCAGCAGCTACAGACCACACGTGTGAACAATCCAGACCGCCGACCGCTGCCGACACGCGGAGAAGCTGCACCCGAACACACTTTTCGCCAAACGAACCACCGTTGCAGGTTGCGACGGGTTCACAACACCGCCGTCTTCCTCGAGAAGCGTAACCCCAACCATGTCCCATGGGCAGCGGGGTAGTGGACCCGTGTCGCGCCAGGCGCTGCTCAAGACCGGAGCAGCAGGCTTGGCCTCCCTAGGCCTGTGGTTCGCGGCGGGCTCCGACGTGGGAAGGCCGCAAGCCGCCTTTGCCGCACCAAGGGTGGGAAGCGGTAAGAACCTACGAGAGAGATTTGGCAGGCAACGGGGGTTCATGATTTGCATGCCTTAGCGGATAGACCATTGACCACTCGTCCTCGAGAGGATGGAGCATTGTCCCCACAGGACCGGCGGCCAATCGCCCGTTCCTATCTTGCGAAATGTGGTTGGAACGTTTTTCCCTATCCCATCTATCCTACAATATCAGTATCACTTCCCGCCTTTGCGGCCCACTTCCTATGCCACCGGCCCTTGGCAGGTATTCATACTTATCTCCGGTAATCGCGCCCCAAAGGCCCGACTTGAGCGTCTCGCTGCAAATTTCAGGCGTTCGGGATCATTTCCTCTCGACACAGGCGGGACCAAAGTGCGTCTAGCGTTTGTGTACGTATCCGTTGCTTCGCGTTGTTGATTTCCCCCGCCGCCGCCAATTATGCATTCCAACGAGACCGATGACTATATTTGCATTAATTACCTGTCGCCTTGTTGTCAGGAGGGCCACCGTTTTCGAAATCGGGTTATGATCTTGATCCGTTGACGGCTGAGGAGGTGGACGCCAGGGTAGACAAACTGACGGAGCTGCAGAAGGTCGTCCTGACCCAGGTAAGTGAACTCTTGTGTTAACGCATGTGCTTGTCCCGTGTTTGAGCTTTCTACCCACCACACACCTAACCGGTTCGCTCTTTGGACTATCTTTGAACGCGGTCCCCGTGGGGGTTGCTGAAGGCCGTTGGTACCTGTCGCTGATGATGTTGAGCGGCACCTAGCGGTACCTTTGGTGGCGCGCTGCGTCAGCGTAGCTGGCTGGCGAGCGTGGCCCTGGAGCGCCGGCAAGCCGCGAAGTAGCTGTTAGTAGGTTGGCTGGCGGACGGAGTGACGCAACGTGTCTAAACATGTAACAAAACACGTGCCTTCCTGTCGGAGGCTCTTGCCGTGTACTAGATACCGATCTACGGAGATCTAGGGAGGTTCGTGTAAGCATGGTGGTATCTGTTTGTAGGAGGGCGAACCCCCTTCTACCGTGCATTGGCTAGCTTGCCCTGGTCACTCGTTAACATCTGAGGTCTTGAATCAACCGCCCTTCGCAGTCTTGGGCGATAATCACGCACTATTTAGTAATGCTCCTAGTGGGTCCTTATCGAGTGTCAGAGGATGCGAATGACGGTGGACTCAAGACCTTGTTTATCAACGGGTGAGCAGGGCATGCTCACCTATGCACGGCCGAAGGGGGATTGCCCTCCTACAAATACATACCACCCAATGATACACGAAACCCCCTTAAGGATCCCCTCAGATTCGTATCTCCTGTAGTGCTGAGTACAACTAACACACGCATCGGACCCCATCGCGAAGTCAAGATGTTCTACGGGGCGAACGGCGGCATGATTCAAAACGAAATCCCATCAGATGCCTCGTTTATCTTGTTTCGTTCAACGGCGGATCCAAAGGAGCGGCGAGCGGCCGAATTTGGGTTGGTTCGTGTTGCCGCTCGCTGGACGCTATGTTGTATAGTACACAACCGTCGCCAACAAACAGTTGGCAGTCCGCCATCAAACAGCTCGGATGAGCTGGTTGTGAAAAGAGTTAATAACCCTCGATTTACGTTTGTTTTCAAACCAGTCGCTGCCGTTTGTTGTTGGTCTTCTTGCTTGCAATCTAAACCTACCAAGCTTGGAATGAGCGCACAAAAATTTCACAACTCCCTCACTTGGAGCATGACACGAAATTACGTCATTTTGTGGTTTATCGTTTTGGTTCAGATTTCCCCTCTATTATGGCGTGTCTTACCCCCATGTTGAAACGGTGCTCTCGTGTCGCTGCTCGATATAGGCGGGTACGGAGCGGCCGTTTCAGGGCAAGACGGTGAACGGGTATAACGGTGGCATAAAGGCGGAGGGTACCTGGGTCAGCGCCGTATCGGGGGTCCCCCTCTTTAGCTCCGACACCAAGTACGACAGCGGCACCGGCTGGCCGAGGTGCGTGTGCATGTCTGTGTGTGTTTTTAGTATTTTTGTTATGCTTTTATTGTTTTTTTATGTTTTGTTTTTTTATTGTGATACTTTTGTTGTTTCTATTTCGTTACTGGCATCGACCGCGAACCGGCGACCAACGAAAAGACGTAAGTCTCAGTGCAGCTGTGCGTACACATGTCTTTATTGTTTGCATGGACGGCGCCAACTGGCTGACCAATGGAAATACCTCAGTCTTGTAGCGAAATATTCAACACGAACACGCTTTTGAATCAAAGGGTAAGGGTTCTACCGACAGGGGGAGTGCCGAAGTTGGACGTGTGTGAGTGTGTGTCTTTATTTTTTGCGTTGACCACGACTACCGCGTGACGAATGAAAGTACGTCGGTCTCAGTGCGGTTGAAAACAAAAAGTTCTTGTAGATGCCATGATATGGGACCCCGTGAGGGAGCGTCATGAGAGAGGCTACGATGCTCTCCGGAATAAGGACTGACTTCGTTTGCGTGTGTGTGTGCTTCTTTGGTTTTTGCATTGGCCGCGTAAACCAACTAACCAAAGAAAAGACGTCACCCTTGTCGATAGCGGTGATAACACGGGAACACGCGTTCGCGTGGAGTGCGTGCGTTCGTTTTTTGTTTTATCGTTCCCGTCTCATCTTGTGGGTGGAAAGGCGCATCTCCTGGCGACCGCCGTGCTGTTGGAAGCGGCTCGGAAGCCGCACCACCCGACCACACAACTACAGAAGGATGACTTATTTCACTTTTTCTTTCTTGTGTGCGTGTTTTTTCTTTTCGTTTATCCTGGGCGGTCTCACATGGCGGAACTGTTGAGTCCGGTCTGGAGTTCTCAATTGCCAAGCGTAAAACTCCCCCCTCCCAAAATCCATTCTTGCTGACTGTGGACCCCCCTCCCCGAATCCATGCTTGCTGACTGTTGACCCCCCTCCCCGAATCCGTTCTTGCTGACTGTGGACCACCTCCGCCCCTTACTCTCTGTGGACCTCCCTCTCTGGGCGTGACAGCTTCTACGCGCCGATAGACCCCGAACACGTGATCGAGCGTGTCGACCCGAAGGACGCGGCGAGCATGCCCAAGTTCTTGCAACGAGTCGAAGTGCTGGACAGAAAGAGCGGGACCCACCTCGGACACGGTGAGATGAGAGCCGGGCGTGGCGACGAGACTAGGCCTGCAGTTGCCGCTGCCGTGATGGCAGCTCGACTGGTAGCGCCATTGGCGTTGTTGCCTGCTTCGAGATTTCCAGGACAACGAGAGTAACGTTAACAGCTCGAGATGGCAGACAGCGTGACGCGCTCGATGACCAGAGCCGCCAAAGTGTATCTGTGTAAAGAAGACGAGAGGTCTCTCGCAGCCGAACACGGCAAGGTAGATTGATTATGCCTCCCCGGCTGGTGGAAACCCAGTGGGCTTCTTCGGCCGGGTGTTGTTGGGACACCCTGAGGTCTGTGGTAGTGGTAGGTCGATTTGAGCATCATTTGGTTTCCGCCCCCCCCTTGCACAATCCCCACCCCGTTTCAGCTCGAGTGTTTTTGGGGTGTTTTTCCCCCCCCCCCCCCCCTGTGACGCGCTCCCCCCCCCCCACTCTCTCTCTCTCTCTTTCTCTCTCTGTCTCCCTCCCTTTCGCTCTCCCGCTCTCTCCCTCCCTCGTCTTGCTCTATGTCTTGCCTGGCGTTACGGTGACAGTTTTCAACGACGGCCCAAAACCCACCGGCAAGCGCTACTGCATGAACGCCGCCTCTATGGCATTCATCCCGAAGGAGGAACCGTTGCCAGTTAAGCCATCCTTCAAGCCCTAAGCAGGCGTTTTGAAGGGTTGGGGTTGGTATTCTCGACGCGTAGAAGAGATGCAGGGGTGTGTCAAGACCTTCCGCTACTCGCAACTCATCGTTGGTTCCAGCTGGATGGGGTTTCCCTGGATGGTGTGGAGAATGGAGGGCAGGAGTTATGCTAGGCATCATGGGCGAAACGGCATGATTTTCCATTGCCTTCCTTTTTGTTGCTGTACTTCTCCCTGTCCGAGACCAATGTAGATTAAGTTGGACTCGCGACACAGGAGCATTTACCGCAAGCGGGAAGGTGGTCAGTCTTGTCTGTGCGACCTGCGTCGGCTCTGCGAGAGTGGCTGAAGGAGATATGCCGGACTGGTTTGTAGGGAAACCTAGGACGAGAAAAAAATAACCGAACGTAGCGGTGCCTGATGTAGTTCGACGAGACCCGAGCGAGCGCAAGGTTTGTGTGCGCATTGGACGTTCGGTCTCTGCGGACACCCCTTGTCCCACCGTTTTAGTCGATTCGATGCGATGTTTTTCTAGAGCAAGATCGACAATTTGCTGAAGCAGGGCTCACATCGCATCATCGTGGTTGCTCTCTGTAACTTGTAACCGCCATTTTTTTTGTTGTGGAGGCGAGGGGGAGGCAAACTTGGCTTCGGGGGAGAGGTCCCGTTTCGATTTTTTGTAATCCGGTTTAGACCATAGGCACCCTGCTCGCTCGGAGGTGGGGGGCGTCAAGCTATGAACGCATCGGACTGCATCACACGTCTCCGTCTTGCACACGCTGTTTTGACGACACTTGAATACTGATTGACTGGTTGGGATATGATCTGGAGCCGACGGCATGGAGGAGAGAAAACGCGCGGTGTGCTATGTAAAGAGTTTGAGTCCGGCTTCTTGGAGCGAGACTACGGCGTAGAGCGGTTTTCGAAGAGGTGTTTTCCGGAGTTTTTTCTCTTTGGGCAAGGTTTTAGCTGCCCCCACCACTCCCCAAACAACAGCTACAACTGGGACCCCCATGTGGCGCTACTCCCCTCACTGAGATCGATCGTATGCATAGCTGTGGTTCCCCGTTGACGGCGTAAAGATATTTTCCCTTGGTCAGGCGATTGTCGCAGTAGGCTTGCTTCCTCGCATGGAGCCCTGCTATTATAGTGAGACCAATCGGATGCATGTGCACAGGAGCTGCTGTGTGCTCGATCACGACTTCACTCGAGATGTCGTAAGTAGAGAGACTGCTGTTGATGTTCTTCTCCGCTCACAGCATCGAACGCGATTCTTGGAAGTATACAAGTTACATCTGTGCACTGTCCAGGACAGCTAGATCCCCTGGTGCGCTTCTACATTCAACGGACGTGGCCAAACCGGTGCCTACCGCAAACCCCAACAGAATTGGCCATCAGGCGTCCCGCTTTGCTTGGCAAAGACTGCGTGACGCCTAGTCAGCTTGTCGATCTCATATGAAACCCTTCACTTCTATCGCAATGTTGTGAATATCTCGGTAGTATGCGTTGACGTCGTTCGCAAACAGCCGGTGGGACGGGCGACGTATTTACAGGTCGTCCACGAACAACAATCGGCGACGTGCGGCTTGCCTTTGGCTGGTTGGACACTATCATCCCAGTAACGGTTAATTGCATCAAAGCGCCAGCCCCAACAAGAAATAGCTAGGGTTCCTGGAACGTAAAGGCCGCAGGAACGGGGGCATATAGTGCCTACCTGCCACATGCTGTGAGATCGACGGCATGTGGATGGATGCACCGCCTCATTTCACCGGTGCAAACCAGAGAGCATTGACACAGAGCACGTCGCGGAAAGAAGGCCGGCGTTTGCTTCTCGTAGAATGTACCATGGATTAGGACGCGAGAGCTCGCAATACGTCCTTACGTTTTGGTCCTAGGACAACAACAATGGGACCGACCCCCCATCTCGAACAAAGAATCTTTTGACCACCCCTGAGGCAACGAAAGCAACTCTGCATCGTTAGCTACGCCTATGCCCGTTCCCCTTCACACGTAAAAAACTGCCAACCACCTGTTCCGCGGTCAACGTACGAGCCCGTACAACATAGACAGCAATGCACCAGCGATTATCAGTGTGAAGCACAAGCATAACCCACCCCCCCCCCCCCGCAAAGCGCCATGGAAGCGTGGTCGCTAAGCAACGTGTCACGCACGAAAAAAAAACTGGAATGATCGAAAAACGAAATCGGCAACTTGCACCGCGAACGACAAAGCCACATATAGACAACGGTACACATGTCATTTTTTATCGAACATTCAGTAACTAGCGGTGATGGATGACATTCTCGTTGTACTGCCTTGGTTGGCGGCCCCCCTCGCACTGCCATACACCCCCCCCTTTTGTAGTCGATCACGACGAAAACCCTAAAAGCGAGAGCTCGCCTCAAGTGCGCCTCAGACGTCCATGTGTCCCTGGCCTACCGTCCAACACAACGAAAACCAAGTAGCGCGGAGGGGGGCACCGCGGCACGAGTACCCCCCCCCCTGCCCGAAGCAGCGCGCACTTGCCCTTTACCCTCAGTTCGGCACGAATCGCGTGATACCGCTGTCGATACAATAGTCCCTCGTGTTTCTGCTAATCTACATTCGTACCGCGCTCGCCGCCCTCCCCCCTCGTAGGTGTTGCGGAATAGGCGAATGCCAGGTCGCCGTTACCACGAACAAAAACAGGGTGCAGCAGTCTTCGAACTATTTACTATACGCCGGTGCGGTCGTTTTAATAATAATACTGAATTGAGCAAACCAACACCCATCGGCACCGACTGACTATGCAATGCGGCCACATCCGAGGTGGACAATCACAGCACGCTTGCTTCCCTCTGCCTCTTCCGAACCGAATCGATTCTCATGCCACTCAGCCCCCAGGATTCGGCGAACTTGCCGGCTATAGATTTGTCGTTGTCGGCCTTGTCTTGCCGTGGAGAAACGACGGACGCTAAACACACACATAAATTGCAATACGTTTCGCACACACCCCCGAACAACATGACAGCATGTCTCTGGAAGCAACGCGAGTACGGCGCGCTCAAACCATGGCAAGCCGTAGCACCAGCGCTTGGTACAGGCTCTTGGTTCCGAGGCTTGCAGCTGCTGGCCATAGGCCGTTCCAACCAACAGTAAGCACGCCCATCGCTGAAAAAAAAAACATGCGAAACGACGATAAAACCCTTCCCAAGAAACAGGCCGCCAAAGGCCAGCGTGGCACCAACCTTCATAAACGCAGGACGCCTCAGCACGAGCCCCACGGCGGAGGGGCGCTATTAGTCTAATACTTAGCTGGAAAATGTAAGGGACAAGTACAAGTTGGCAGTGCACTCGGACTGAAGTACAACCAACCCTTCGAGTGTGAACCCGGGGGGAGGCGGTAGGCAAGGCGGCGGTGGGAATGAGTACAGGATGGGGCGGGCAAGGGGGTGTAACCCCCCCCCCCCCCCCTCCTACTATCTCCTCTGACTATAACC
>FN649728.1:440594-539390 GCA_000310025.1 Ectocarpus siliculosus | reverse complement strand
GGTTGGGGGGGGGGGGGGGGGCAAACGACGCAACGCTGATGGGTCATCACCCAATGACACTAACTGTGGCCTAAAAATCACAGGATTTCGCCGGCAATAACAAACAATAAACGGCATCAACCGAGCACCAAGCGCCCATGGTCGACTGGTACACATTTAGGCCCAAAACTCTGGTTGACAGTTCGGCCCCGGTGGCTCAGCTGGTACCGCTGTAACCTCGTTGTGTGGGTACCCTATTGGTACTAGGTTGAGGGTTGCAAGCTTTCTGGGAGCCAACACTGCTTGAGTGGTTGAATGTGGTTGATTCGCAAGTGAATTCATATCGATGGAGGAGCTGCTGACCCTTTCTCGCGTTGAAAATGAAGGCACGCGCGGGGGGGTGGGAGCTCCAGTGATCAAACCTTCCCCGTGTGGCCCCGGTGGTGCATCAGCACACACCGAACGGCGTAGATTGGTGCCCAGAATAGAAGGGACGAAAGTAAAAAGCACCCGTTCCTAAACATATTTACAACCTCGCAACACCCTTCTGGTGCAAAGTTTCTGATTGTTATATGCATACGCTTCAGAGAACAGCAGTTGATGCTGCTGTTAGCTGTTTGTGATGGCACATGGATGAAATGTTCGTCCGCCATGCGTGCCAAGATATGCAAACAATGGTCGGATGATATTTGTGTTTTTTTGCGAAGAGCGGCCCGGTAGTACAGCAGTATATAGCCAGCCATGCTGCAACATCTGTTGACGTTCGTGCACCGACAGAACGCGCGATGCCGGGCGCTGCCGTTCTGTTGCGCGATATCGCTGGCACTAGAGTACACGCAGGCAAGCGCGCCCGATGGCCTGCGACCGGTGCAAATACGGGTTAATGCGCGGTAAATCTCCGACTATCTCCGACCGGTGCGCGGCCGTATGTTGCGGTATGATCCGGAAAGTCATGTTGCCTAGTGTACCGCCCGACTTCCCGACTTTACCTACACAATGAAGACCGAAAAAAATACCTCCTTTCACAAAAACTCGGTACCGCGTCCTTGCTCACGTCGGCGTCCGTATTTGTAGAGGAAATCCCGCACGAGCACAGGACGTGTAGTGTATGTGACTGCTGTCCCTACCGCGGAACACGAGTCTCAGAATTTTATCGCAACCGACTTGATGAGCAATATTTGGATAGGCAGTCCATTGTCAGCAACGGCGCAACGGGGACACACGGACAATGTATAATAGACCGTGTGTCCGACCGACGAAAGTGCTTGCGAGAGAAATGTATCGCCTGGATGACGCCGACTTAATCTTGCCGGTGCGCCGGCCATGGGCAGGTCGGGACACTGTCTATCGCCTAATCTCGAACAATTGAACTTGTAGAAGGACGCAGCAGTACCTCGCTGTCTCTTTTCGGTACATGTAGTCTACAGCAGCCTATTTTTACACCTGCTGCATTGTACATGAAAGAACGAACAACGGACGCTTCAAGTGCAATTGGATCAAGGTCAAGCCGCACGCAGTGTGCTTCGCGTTGGCCGAAAAAGTAATCCTCATCACGCCTTCCCCGTGCCTCTCGGAATAACGCAAAGAGCTGTAACCCCCAGCCTATCACACCCTTCCCTATCATTGCTAATGCGATTGCTGTCCAGAGCACAGCTCTACGAAGCGAGCACAGATTGTGGAAGGCACTCACGGTAGCCACTTCGCGAGGGTGGTCCTGGTGATGATGCCGAGAGCCATAGCCACCGCCACTACACCGAAGGCGATCCAGTCAGGGAAGCCCCCCTCTTCTTCCTCGCCACCCGTCGCATGACTATCTACTTGGGTGCTCCCGGAGCTCGTCGTCTCCAGGTAGCGCTGCATCGCGTTGCTCAGGCTGCAGGGGGCCTGGGTGAGGGCTGTGGTGGCTCTCTCGGATCACGCAGGTCTCTCGGGAAAAAGTAACCGCTGTTTTTGGGACGAAACAAGATGCGGTTTGTGTCTTCGTCCCTCTATCTCGCTTTTCCTGCTCTCGTTCCCCACCGGGTCCACCGTAGCAGAGCTACTCTTGGTGCCAGAACGTATGCCAGCACACGAGGAACCTCACGTGCAATAGCCCGGCTCTTTCCGAGAGTTGCTCCCCTCGAGTGCTCTGGCTCTCTGGCTTGCATTCTCTCAATCGCGTGCGAGAATATTAAAAAAAACTCCCCTTCATCGCTGAATACCGCAAATCTCTGAATTTCCTCTGCGTGCCCCCTCTGTATTCCGCCGCCGCGTGGTGTGCGACCTCACAGCTCTGTCTGATCTCTCGCTCAACATGACGAGCAGAGGGCTAAATGCTGCTGCTGGAGCAGCAGTATCGGCCAGATGTATAACACTTATTGTGTCAATCGCGGTGTTGCGAGATGTGGTGGCCTGGCGGAACGGGGCCTGCCTCCAAAGGTTGCGAGGCAAGTGGTCATGCACAGCAGTGTGTCCAGTCAGCAGTTGATACCGGGCACGTGTTATACCGGTGCTGCTGGGCGTACTGATACGAATTTCTCTCGTGTGGCGGGGGCTGTAGAACCATGTTACTCAATGCCTGTTTGCCGACAATGTTTCATCTTCCCGTGCTACCTCTTTGCTAGAATAAGACATGTTCGCGGCCATGTTCAATGAGTCATAGACTGCCGTGAGTGACACAAGATACCACACACCCCGGCCCGATTTGAGAGATCGATTACGCCACCGTAAATAGTAGCAGTGCCGAAAATGACGGCGTTGGAACGGTCTCATCGAGATCTTTCCGAAAGGTTATCGTTTTATTTTGGTATCCTCTTCGTCGCGGAGTAGTCGAGCTTTGAAAAACGGGCCAGGGGGTGTGGTATCTTGTGTCACCTACGGTATGCGTTGGCCATGGGTGAAACCCGACCGACCTGGTTGTTCTACAGTATTGCCCATCAGGCACGCATACATTGCATGCATATTTGCAGCTTGCACCTTGGCCATGCGCTTCAATGGCAACGGGGAGCGGCGATGTTTGTCGTCATCGGTGATGTATACAGAGAGCTACACGAGTCGCGAAGAGTTGCCTGCACCTACCCCTTCGGTCGGACTTGAGATCGATGCATGAAGAACACACGGTCGCAGCTGTGCACCATATCGACTGAGTTTGTAGCAGTAGTGGTACCACGTAGTGCACAAGACAGTACACCCAGCGATACCACTTTTGGCGTTAAATAACATCATCATCCGGTGTGGTATTTGCGGGGAGGGTGTCTAGGTCACACCAGTGCTACCGAGAGAAGTATCCTTCGTGAGCCATCTTTATCCCTTACTAAACCGGAAACAACACTGGCCCCCCTCTACCAAACACCGGGCCTTTCTCAGGTCCACCAGTCTCGGGGCAGATACGCGCGCACCGCCGGTCAAAAGGCCTGTCGGGAAGTCTGTCTCCACATCGTGACTCCGGGCGCCAAAGTGCCAAGCACCATCCCACCACCTCTCGCCGGCGGAGAGGCCGATTGCGCAGCGGAAGCACTGTCCACGACTGGCCGCTCTCGCCCCAGCGAAGCCCACCGAGCACCCCCGATGTCGCCGATCGCGAGGAACACGAGCCGGTAACCGCAGTGGCAAGTGTTGGGGCTTTGCGAAATGGTACAAGTGCAGAAACGATGAATCATCGGGCCGCAGACACCGTAGGTCTTGCCCACCAGACGCAAGGCGGAAGTAACCGATGCCGAAGAAAGCGGCAGCGGCGGCGCCAGCGGTTGCGCCTGCAGACCTTAGGAGACATAGAGGTAGAAGCCGCGGAGGGTTTGTCGGCGATGGAGCCTAGCATCGTCGAGGCTGAGAGCTTGGGCCTTGAGACTGCAATTCGACCGAGCACCGGCGTCGGAGCAGCGGTGGCACCTGGCGTTGTAGATAACGAGGCGAACGTTGCCAACAGGGAAAGACGACAGCGGCAGCAGCAGCTGCTGCAGGTGGATGGTGTCGTGTCTACTGACGAGATTGCCACTAGAGACGACGCGGACACCGACCTCTCCCGTTCTGGTGGGAAGGATGTGTCATGCTCAGGTTCTGGCTTTTTCTCTGAAGAACGCAGTAGTACCAGCACCAGGGCGAGGCCGTTGGCGACAGGGGGGTTGGAAAGCTCACAGCTGATGGCTGAGCAAGCGGAAACCCTGCTTCAAGGAGGGCATTCGAAGGCCGTTCAAGAAAATTTCGCCTCAGAAGTCCCGAAGTATTCGGAGGAAGATGATGACCGATTTATGCGTATGGCTTTACGGTTGGCAGGACGAGCCCGCATGGAGGGTGAAGTGCCGGTGAGTACCCCTCTTCGTTGTATCGCTTCGTTGGTTCCGCACAGCTGCTAGCCACACTCGTTGTTTTTTTTTTCTTCATTTCGTTGCGAGTGACCTGCTGCATGCATGCGTTTGTGGCACGATAGGTTGGCGTTGCGGGATCCTCTTTTCATCGTCGAGCTGGCCTTTGATCGTATATTTGTTGCTCCTATGCATCCCAAATCGCGTGGCCGTCAGGAAACGTCGACAGGACGGCCACGTGTGCTTCCTACAATACAAGCCCAATACGAAGCAGTATTACTCTGGTCCAAGTGGTTATGCCTTCATCGATGCCAACCTGTACCCCCTTCAACCCTCTGCTTGTACGCTTCCTTCTGTCACATTGGGTATTTGTCCAGATTGGAGCTATTTTGGCGGAGACCGTACCGACAAGGAGAGATGGAAGGCGACGAGTGCTGTCGACCGGCAGAAACGAAGTGGAGGGGCGCCGTGACGCCTCGGCGCACGCCGAAATGCTGTGTCTCCAGGTGGGTCTATGTGGTTGAGGACCGAAACACATTGGTCGGATTGGCAGAAGAAGCCGAACAGGGCTGACATGGAGTGTACTGCTGTCCAACCCAACTGCTCACTCTTTGAGTGCCTTGTTGAGCATCACTTGGAGCAAAGTTCCAACTTGCTGCCGAGGTTCCTTGGTCGGTGACACCCCAACATAGAAGGCATTTAACCTCGAAAGGAATCAACTCGCACTTGCTACGTTCTGAGTGCGTCCGACATTTTACTAACGCATGCCGTACCTTTCGTTTTTTCGTGCGTACACGCCACATGGTCAATAACCCCCACCCACAAGGCTGCGGCAAAAGCACGGAGCAATTGGAGGCTTGCCGGGACCACGCTCTATGTCACAGTGGAGCCTTGCGCCATGTGTCTTTCAGCCGCACAGGTCAGAGCCAGCACCGCAAATATGTTCTGTTTGTTGAAATGCTTCGACCACCGTCGCCTAGTATCAACGCGTAGGAGATTATCTCGGTGAAGGACGCATGCTCTCGTGATTTTGTCAACATGGAGTGGGAACGAGTATTGACGGCGCAATTTACGACCTGTCCTCGGGTTTCTGCAATTGCACGCCCGCGACCCACCAGATATGACTTTGACCTTACCATCTCCGAGTACGTAGACGTCTTGAGGGTTTCGGCTCCCGAATGCCCAAACAGGCTCGTCACCTGGTTCTGTTCTTCTCAGGAACAGGCTCTCTTAGTCTGACAAAACCGCAAATCTGGTTGATTTGTGTCATGCGTGTCTCTCCAACCAGTGCCCCCGGCTTCCCCTTTTTCGCGTTACCGTCTCAGCTTTTCCGGGTGGATAGGGTGGTGTTCGGAGCCCCGAACCCTAATCTCGGGGCTTGTGGCGGCTGGGTGGACCTGTCCTCTCAAAGACATGCCTTTCACGAGCTCGAAGTAAAGGGGGGCGTGCTCGCGGAGGAGTGCGCGTTACCCTTGCGTGGATTTTTTCGCTCGAGGAGAAGAGAGGGGGAGATAGTGTCGGTCGGCGACGGTGTTGCTGACACGCCGTGATGTTCGGGGATCGAGGTTGGGCGAAAGGGGGGAGTAGTGGCAGGAGAAACAGGCACAGCTTGCGATTGTTTTGGCTGAGATGAGTGATGGTAATGATAATGCATTTGGATAGGGAACAACGTTGGAAGCCGCTCGTTCTGGTGCCTGTCATGAGCAATATCGATAATGGCACAAAGGCCTGTTCGTGGCGTTGACATGCAGTATCTGCCGATTCGGTGAAATTTTTCGTTCTAGCACACGCCGAGGAATGTGTGTTGGCGGAGGTTTGGTTTTGCTTGTCAGAGTTGGTGGGAGTGGTGAGAGGAGGCGAAAACCGTTCTTTGCACCGTCGTGCTGCTTTCCTTGTGCAAATAGTGCATCCCTTCTACGGGTTTCAGCCTCTGTTCACATAGTCGCTGTGTTTTGGCGGTAAACGATAGTTGGTGCGACAAAAAATGAGCGCCACACGTGATTTCGGTTCGGTGAAGACAACATCTAAAAGTGCGGGAGCTGATGAATAGTAAGAGTCACGGTTATGCCAAAGAAACCTGCTCGAAATTCGGCTTTGCCCTTCAACTCCTTGCGCATGCGCCTCACGCTTGAATGTACGGACCGTGCGAGAGTGCATCCATTTTTATGCGGTCACGCCAATGATGGGAACGTCTACTGGTGTGCCGTTCTACTGTAGACGCACTGGGATTGAGCAACAGCATCCAGCCCGACGGTATCAACATCGTTTTGATGCGGCACGTTCAATCCACTTTTTCCGCGTGAAGGGCAAACAGGGCTGGCAGGTCTGGTCCTGCATGTTGCATACCCTGGACGAAAGGAGCCGTTCTCACGACCTCATCGTAGCGGGGTGTCCATTTATTTTTCCATCATTGCAACGCGGTCATTCCTGCTTGGTTTGTGCAGTACGTGCGAATTGCAGTCGCCTCACACGACGGGTGGCTCCAAAGCCCCAGCCCCTTTCGCATACATTCCCCTTCATTTATCCCAACGTATTAACCCCGATATTTTCTTCCGCGACGGTAGTCGTGGAGGTCCGATGGTATCCTGTGTCGGTACGTTCAGCGGGATCCTCTACATCATGGCATATGTCCTCTCTCAAGCATTTGTCCACGTGCTGGTGAGCTAGACCATGCAAGCTGAGCGCAAGTACTTGCACAGTCCTTGATTGGCACTGTCGCGTAAGCGCCCTCCTGTACACGTTGTCCATTGGAAAGACACCGTCTTCATTTCCTTGAAACGTATTTATTCGCTTTGTGGGAACGAAAGCCGAAAACCTACAGGAGATGTTTTTCAAGCCTGATATATTCTTCACCCCTAGGCAGGAAGCAGTCTCTTTTTTCAGCTCTCTTGTTGAGAAGCCGCTGTCTTCCTCGAGAAACGTCCTGCGGGGACGGGTCCACGAGAACCGTGTTTTCACCGCTCCCTGCTATTCTCGCCGTAAACAAGCTGCCGCCAAGCCGTCGCGTTGATATCTCTTCGCCGGCCCCCTTCCGCAACAAGCGAATGGTCGGCCTGCTTGATCCCGAGCACACAATCATCGAAGGCAGGCATGGTGGACAACGTCGCTCATCGACCATCTCCCTGTTGTCTATACGACTGAGTTGTTCGTTTCTGACACTCCCTAGCCCTCCACCGCCTTTGTCGTGGCGAAACTACTTTCGTGGTACTCGGCATTCTCGTTATCGTGAACGCCAGGACCGTGTTCTCCTCCGCCGCCAAATAGCCAATCGTCGTCGGGCACCGCCGTTTTCCCGTGCGAGGAATAGCCGCCATCGGCCTTGCGGCTGCACTCCGCCTGCAGCGAGCCTTTCAGCGGGGTTCTCTGCACAAGAGGCTTGACCTGCCCACTCCGTTCGCTTCCAACGGTGAACTTCAACGCGTAGTGACTATGGCTGTAGTTGTTGCTGTCTTCTCGAAAGCGGGCACCACCAGTGCCGTAGCCGGAACGGGCGTCGTCGTCGTCTCGACAAATTGCCCCAACGCGAGCACTCAGCTTCTGCCTGTAAACATCGGAGTACAAGTGCCGGCTGCCATCTGTGGTGACGCCTTGGCAACTACCAGACGGTGTGGCATCGATCGTGCTCGCGCTCTTTCGTGGTCGGAGGGTTTCAAACGAAACGCCACCACCACCACCCTCCTCGACACCATTGACAGAACGGCCACCACCGCTTCCCCTTGTCGCCATCCTTTCATCTAAGGCCCGCACAGCCGACTCCTTCACCCTTTCCCCCGCCTCACGATGCCCTGGAGCACCACCAGGGGTATTACCCATCCCAACGACTTCCTGACGATGAAGAGAAGGATATTTTCGTTCTTTCCCCATACCTTCCAAATTTTCGGCGGGTCTTCGAGCACCCACATCCTTAACCTGATCGTGCCCGATCACTGAAACCTCTTCGTCCCACTCCGCAGGCCGGCCGCCGGCGTGCCGCTCGATGAAACGCCGAATGTGTCCGTACGCTACGCGGTCTTCGTCGAACTGGCGGCTCTTTTTCCTCTCCTCTGTGACGAAAGTGAAACACGTTTAAGTCCGGAAACAGCGACAATGGTCAAATCGGGACACAACGAAACACAAATGTCGTTGGTACCGCTGTGGATTGAGCTCCCCTGGTCCTACACCTGATCATTTACGGCTCGACCACCTGCTGTTCAATTCGGTCATTTCTTCTGTTTACCTGCAAGCGCGAGAACTAGGTCTTCTCTTTCCGCCACCAACGCGGCCTGACAAATGAGTGGTTTGGAGGGCCACAGGGGACCGGGGCGGGCAGAGACGGCGGAGGGCCGACAACACGGGATTAGAGGCGGAGAATGGTGCTTCGGAAAGTCCCTACTCGATACAACTGCTCTGCTGGCATGAAAGACTAGTCTTATTCTTTAGCGGAATGTCCGTGAGCACGCAGACGGCGTGCGATGATAATAACAAGCTCTGGAATAGCTTTTCACGAGTTGCTCATCGGCATACTCGACAAACAGCGTAAATCGATCGGGACATCGGATGCATCGTGATTTCCAACTTGATCATATTTCATATTGTTTTATATTTGTTTCCTGGTGACATGTCCAACGTGGGGATGTCCCGGGACGACTTCTCGAAACCTGGCCACCACGAAACCGCTGTTGCTTTCCCCATAGAGTAAACCGAAGCCTGTTCTTCTCTTTGCGACATGTAGACTAATCGAGATACGGCCGCGTCCAAAACTCAATGAGTTCGATGTGTTCAGAAAACACGCTCCCTATCTCGGTACCACGTCAGTTGTCCATCGGGTAGGTTTGTGCCCGGTCTACGACCACCTGTGGGATATGATTCACGCATCGTAGCAACCAGCTGCAGAAGACGCAGGGCCAACATCACGAACAACAACGAATACAAGACCAATAGCCGTGGTATCAGCAGATTGAATACGCGTTCAGCGCGCAGCACCTGGTTATCGAGGAGGTGTTCAACCTCCGCCGCCTTGTCCTCAGCGATCACCTCCGCCCGCGCCGACTCGAGGCGGCTTGCGGTTAACTTGACCTCGTGCTCCCTCTCCCTGAGCAGGAACTCCCTCAGCTTCGATCTCTGCTCCTTCAACGTCCGGAGCTGAGCTTGACACTGACCATCAGTTGGGGGAAGATGGCATGCGGCACTTTCTCTTCATTGATGGAGAAAATATATTGCGTGTCTAATATAAAAGCCGTTGACTAGAACATGTTTTCGGCACCAGCGGTCCACGGACAAACCCGTCAGGCATGGTTTCGTTCCTTTAACCATGGTCGTGGGTATCGAGCCCCAGAAGGGACGTCCCGACGTGGCGGGAAGCAGCACACAACGCAATCGAAGCTGTCCACGACAGCAACAAAAACAACAACAATAACAGCAACAACAACAATAGCAAGATTATTACAGTGGCGCCTGCCCGCCATCCCCATTTCCACCGTCACCTCCACAATAAGTAAATGCCCTGCCGAACAACAAATTAGGAGCACCAATCACAGGAGCGAGATCGACCCCGCACTCACGAGTCGATCGCGCTTGTCCATTCCCGCCCTTTCCGCCCTCATTTTCTTCGCCTCCAGCTCCGCTTCCTTCAACCTCCGTCGCAAGTCTTTCAGCACCGCAGCGCACATCGGCGTCCCCCCGCTTGGCCATGGCTTTCCCGCCTCTCCCACGCTCCCGGACGGTGGTACTCTCCCATCCACCCTGAACCTAGATGTAGCACCGCCATCGACGCAGGCTTTTGCTGATGCTTCTGCTTGCTGAAGCGCACCAGTGCCGGGTTTGTGCTGTTTGGGACATATTTCACTGTCCTGGTTCCCCTCCTTCTCGCCGGTAGCGGTCGCCCTCGTCGAGACTAGCGCGGCATGATGTCGGTGTTGTTGGCACCCTGACAGGGAAAGGTGGGAGTTGGTTTCGGTTGCGACGGTCGTTCTCCCCGTCGACGAAGCAGTCGTTGTCGATTGTCGGAGGGTATCCAGCAGTCTCAGCTCGAGCGAGATGTTCTGGTCTCGGAGGGAGGTGTTCTCCGCCTCGAGAATTCCGGTGTGGGCCTCGTACCTAGGTCGCGTGAGGCAGCACGACGCCGTTGCAAGCGTGCGATTCCAAGGGATTGACGACAGAAGTCGTACAACGTTGGCCAGAGACATGGCCAACATAATGTAACGCACAAGACATGACGTGTAGCACTTACGGGGTGTTCTACCGACTCGTACAAGACACGGACATCGGTGTGAAGCTACTGGGCCACGGCAAGACTTTCACACGTGTAGAACTGTTCGCGAAAGTGTGGTCTTGAGATTGGAGAACATCTCGAACCTTACGATAGAAGGTAGACAGGCGGTCTACGCTAGCGCAGGGGAGAATTGCAGAGCTCACCGTTCGAACACTTCGGCGGATGGTGATGATTCCTCCGCTCTTCGCAGTCGACCCCTTGTCTCGACCGCCTCCGCCCGCAAGCCTTCTAGGTCGGCCTCCAGAGTTGTCACCCGTTCAAGCCAGTCGCATTCCTTCGCCTCGAAGCGGCGTATCATCTGTGTACGAGCAGCCCGATCGAATATTTTTTTTCTTTGATGAACAAATGTGTCTGTTGCACCATACCTGGCACCATTTTTCGAATGCTCTGCTTTTTGCACGTGTTACATAAATCATGAGAGCATTGGCGGTTACACGCGCACTACTGTGGTTCCAAACACCATCAACAAACATATTCTCGTGTGCGCAGCAGGTGACTCCTTTCAGCATCAGTCCAACGCTCGCGCCAGCGTCCTCTTTGCATAGTCCATGAAGATTTCACAGCGTACCTGCTTTCCGCGATCCTCCTGCTCGCGAACCACACGCAACAATGCAGCATGATGTCGGCCCAACAGTGCCCCTCCCTCATCCTCCATACCGTCCAACTTATCCTCGAAAGCGTGGGCGCCATTGTTTTCCACCCGTGCCGAACCCACTTCTACTTTCATGCATTCTCCACCGTCCCGTTCATCGGTGTTTCGGTCCGATGTACTCGTCTGCCGAGCCCCCCCAGTCGACAAGCCTCGACTTGAACGTCGGGTGCCTCCTCCGCCGCTGCTGCTGCCGCTACTGTTGCCTCGTGACAGACGGGAGAGAGCGTCCCCGGTGCCGCTGCTCGCAGCCCGAGATCGACGCCCAATGTTAGCGTCGCCCGTGTCTCTGCCGACAATGTCGCGCGCCTTAGGAGTCGGCATTGATGTGTGTTCATCGGCCATTCGTCCACTTCTTCCCACTGCTCTTACCTTCGGCGCCTGGCCTTGCACCCACCCAGGCGGGTGCAACGTCTCTTCTTTCGCCCTGCGACTTGTTTCGGCACGGCTAGTCGGCGTTGTGTCATCCGATGCGGTACACTGTCGACAGTGCCCCCGCTGCTCTTCTTCCCTCTTTGACTTGCAGCCTATGGACGCCCCGCCTGCTGGAGTACGCATGAGAACTTCTATCGGTGTCAAGAAGGTTGCACTATCGGGCGTGCTTTGCATTGCCGGGGCCGATTGGTCATCATCCGAGGGCCTCCCTACCGGAGGAGGGGTGGGCCCACGAGGCAGAGACGAGCGAAATGATGAAGACTGACGTGCGACAGCATCGGCAGTTGCGGACGCTGCTGCTGTACGATCCCTGCTGACTCCTACAGGGGAAGCAGCATGGTGCCCTCCACCGCCTTCACTACTCGATGAAGTCACTGCCGGTCCGGCGGTTGAACTTGCTTTGCGTCTATCCGGGAGCACCTCTTCCAGAAGCAACGACATCATGCGATCGATGTTCTCTCTTGCCCTAGACTCCGCCGGAGACTCCGCTTCGGCATCTATAACCCCCGGCTCACCGGCGGCGACTTTTCTACTGAAGGCCTCATTTCTGAGTCTTGACTCCCTCAGCGTTGCTGGCGGGTCGTTGTCGTCCTCCTCTCCGCCGTCGTTTTCGAACCCCCGAGCAGATCCGCTACCGTTGTACGTAAACGACGTCGTTGATGGCGTGCCCGCCGACGGCTTCGGGCCGACGGTCGCCGCCCGGCCACCGGGTCTCAACCGTGAACCTTGGAGTTGTGGTGCATGCTGATCATGCTGCCGCTGCTCGCTGAAGCTGAGGCTACCCCGAACCGCAGACGCTGCAAAGGCTTTTGGTTTTGAGGTCCTCGAAGGTTTTCCTTTCACAACGTCGCTCCTATTTCCGTCTCCCCGCTCCCCTAAGGGGGCGGCGATGACTTGCCCAGCAGGAGTGGCCTGTTCTGGCTCGTTCTCCAGCATATCGTCGGCCTGCAACACCCCGCTGGAAGAAATTAGTCGCGGTCGATCGTCATCGTCACCACCTCCTCGCACAAACCCCGCTAGAAAATCGTCCACGCTGCTGGACCCCGCACTTGATTCTCCTCCGTCTCCTGTTCTTTCTCCGAAGGAAAACAACGATCGTTCGCCTTCCGACAAGCCAGACAACAAAGGCACCAGCGATATGGGTGCATGCAGGACCTGTTCCGGCTCGGGATAGCCAAACGTAGTAGAATTTTGACCGCCCCCCGCTGTCGACAGCAGGGTTTGCTCAACACGACTCGTCTCGTTCAGTGGCGAACCTACGGTGAGGGCAGTGACTGTATCGACGGAGGTAGTGGATGCAGAAGCGCGGGTCCGACCTCTTCGCCGGTTGCTCACGCCACTGACAGAGGCACTGAATTCGTCTTCGGGGTTGGAAGTGTGCGAACCGTCGACCACAGGGAGGACCTCGCTTGGGCTCCGTAAGCGAAGGTCGGTGAGGGCTACTCCTCTGCCCGCAACAAGGCGACAGTTTTCGACGATACCACCCAAGTAGGCAAGGGAGGCAAAAGGAGGCATGAGGGTGAATGTCATAACCTCCAAGGCAAAGAAGTCGCACCCTTTACAACTACGCCTACTCTACTAATATTCTGCTGGAGACCAGACATTTCCCGATATCCTTTTGTACGGTATGCTTTGTAGCACTTGTGTTGGACAAGCTCCGTGGATACCGCTTTGACTTCCATTTTGCACGCACTGAACCGCACCACCATGTTAAGTCTGTGCTATGCCGCGGCCACACCCGCTGTCCACATGTGTTCAATCCCTTTTCTTAGCACGAAGAGGTGACCGAACCACCACTTCTAGCACAAAGGCAAGGCAGGCATGCAGCAAAGAAAATCACCGGTATCAGGCTCGAAATCCTATGCTAGTGCGTCCAATTGAAGGGAACCGATGGTTCCAGCGCCGCCATTTCGGCGCCGCTATTGACTCGTAGTAATTGAGCTTGGAGAATCGGCCCAAGATATTCAACATAGGGTACCAACGGGCGGGAGGAACGTGCAGGCATTGAGCAATGGCCATCATGCGAACCACCAGGCTCGTCATACTTTCTCGGCCGGACCAACACACGATCGACCCGCGCACGTTGTGTACCCACAAAACCTCACCTAAGACGGATGCACGTTGTTGAGATACCCGTAGCCCGCCGAGCGACATCCAGGGCCCGCCATGCCGCCCCTCCCCCACACTTGCCATCCCCACCCACCGACACGACCAGCCACGTACGCGTGTTCCCCGAAATCAGCGGCCGGAGGGCCTCTACTAGCTTGCCCCCGCCCCCACCGCCGAACGTCTTTCCTTTTGGAGACCCAAACACAGGATGTGCCGGCGGTGGGGGTGCAGGCCGCGACTCCGATGCCGCTGCCTCCGCGTTCACTGCCGTAGCCCCGCCAGCATCGAACGCAATGCCCCCTTTCTCTACGTGTCCGCAGTTGCAGCCGCTGTCGTTTACTCTGTCGGGCGGCACGGCGGTCGCTGGAGGTGGAGGAGGGGGCGGTGGAACCAACCCAACCATCATCGCATCAAAGCTGTTCCATTCCCGAGAAACGGCGCTGGGTCTAACAGACCCCATCCCCGAACATTTGCTTCCGCGCCTGCCTGCAGGCTTCTCACTGGGAGGCTGACCGAAAGAGCATCGGGCCACGGATGGCGGCAAAAGGCGCGTTGGCCGGTGTCAGACGTCGAGAAAAAACAAATTCAAAGACACTACAAAGGCGTGGGGGAAGGATTCGTCAGCGTCGTTCGACATGAGGCCATCGAAGCTTCGAAACCATGAAAAAAAATTCCGAAACTCCCACCAAGTTACCCGCTACCCGTCGACCTGGTATTCTCGACTTCTCACCTCCCAGCCTCCCGCGAGATCAACAATGTGTAGCGTGCTCACGGTTTCTTCTAGAGTATTGTAGACCACGACCCGAAAGAAAACGTGACTGCTGTTTGCGGCAGCAGCCGCAGATTCCACTGCAGTACCGCCTCCCGCCTTCCCCCCGCCTCCTCCTTTCCCCCTGCTTCCCTTCGCAGCTTCGCTCGTCGCGGTGGCCCTCTGCCTTCGGCAGGCGCTACATCGGCTCTGGGCAACGTCCACGAGCTCCAACGCGGTGCTAAGATTCGGCGCCCGCACGGAAAGAAAGCCCTCGGGGTAGCCAGTTGGCCACCCCGCCCCCGTGGAAGAAGAGTCATCACTCCCGGAACGGCCCCTGCTGTTCCGACTGCCGCCGCCCCGGTTTCCACCTCTTCGAGAACAGTCTGACCCGGCCGCTCGATTCCTGTTGCTCCTGTTTCGGCTCCGACTACGCCCCGCCACGCCCCTCGTGCCCTTGTCATCTACTTCGATACTGCTGCTACTGTTCCCCATGCTGTTCTTCCTCCCGTTACTACTACCGCCGGTACTGCCGCTGTCTGGTGATGGATCTACGAACAGGTCCGTCACGTGCTTCCCCGCCACCTCCCAGGCGCTTAGCGCCACAACAGCTCTAAGCCCGCTCTCTCCGGTTATACTGCGACGTGATATTTGTTTCCCCGTCTCATTCCTGCTCTCACTGCCGTAGATCTGGTCTGCCGTCGCCACCGGTTCAGTACTGTCCCTCCTCCCTTCCGAACGCTCAGAATCTATTCCATATCTTTTAGTGTGCACTGTCGCTGTCCCAGCACCGTTAGGGGTAACTTCTTGGGTGCCAAGCAGAGTGCCGATGCCGCCTGGGCAGACGTCGAATCCCGGGCTATCATTCGCGTGCCGAGATGGTGACCACGATCCCGCCAAAGGGTTGAGAGTTTCGTAGGGTGGTTCCCCAGTGGTGGGAGATAGCTGTTTCTCTTGGCAGGCGACGAGGACGGGGTCGGCTGCATCAGCGGGACCTGCGGCGGCTGCCTTGTCGAAGATATCTCTCAAGATGTCTTTCAGTAAGCCTTCCTCGTCGCCTCTTCGTCGTCCTTTCCCTAGCCTTCCACTACCGATCCGGCCCGGCTCTGAGTTCCCCTTCGGCAGACTTTGTGCTCGTTGACTGCTCTCTCCAGGCGTTTCTGTCAACGGCGCGCCGTTTCCAACCAGGAGAGATGTCTTGCCCGAACGGGCCTGCCCATAGGATAACACCACGGCATTGAAGCCGTCCCACAGCCAATCCACAACGGGACTGCCGACACCTTGTTTTTTGTTTGAGATTTGTTTTGGATGTGAGCGAGAAGGGAATTGGGGTGGGTGACATCGGAACTCAAAATCTAACCTCGGTGGGGAGAAGCGGGGGACGGACATCCGAGCCTGAGGGCTACTACACCCGGGCAATTTCACAAAAAAAAAACTATTCTAGAACATCTCTCGGCGGTTAGCCCTGCACTGAATTCTACTGAAGTACACCACAACAGCAAAATACGTGCCTCGGCCGGAAATGTGGAACTCCGCCTAGACCTGGCATCGGCGTTCCTCTGCCTCATCTTCTTGCACCTACCCGCTCTACGGTTGCAGCTTGCGGACCAGGCTCAACCCCTCTTCCACAGTCGCGCGCGTACACAGCGATCCCACCACAACTAACGCAACGAGGGTTGCCAATCAGCGTCCCTCTGAGGCACTCAGTCGCACCTGCAAATATCTCCTCGGGCGTGGCGTTCAACTGCAAGACTCGCGTCACTTCGAAGGACTCCTTCTGCCTTGAAGTTGTGCGGCATTCGGGCGCCTCGACGCTCACATGTCGTGGCCCATCCCTTCGCACACAAAGGTCTGGCGGCTCGGTCGTCTGAGCATGTTCACGGGCAGAAGGGGAGAGAACACGGAATATCCGCAAGTTTATTGGCCGGTCTGCAGGAGGCCAAGCAGAGGGAAGCTGTAGGATGCTTCGCCCGGAGAAGGGCGGCGGCCGCTGTCGCCACACCTATGGTCAGACGCTTGGAGTTTGTCGTCATGGTCAGTTCTTAATTTTTCACTCACTTCGGAAGAGTTCGCCGGGCTCCGTATCCGAACGACGGCCGAGAGCTCCCCTCTCCTGTTTTATCGACGCGGATGCAAAGGAGTACAGGCACGAGGGGCAAGCACCAAAACTGAAAAACATCCACGGAGCTACCCTGCCTTGCTGAGTTGTAGATTTGAGGAAGGCAAAAGAGAGGGAGAGACAGCACCAAGAACATTTGCATTGGGCAACGACGGAGAAATCGAAACGACTCGGTGACCATGTACGCATCCCCGCACTGTCGTCATTCCGGCTATTTATAGTAGGATGAGGTCGAAGGCACAAGAATCAGGCTCTAAAAGAGAGCAAGAACGTCTCGGCGTGGAGAGTGACACCGCACAGGGCGCACACAAGACACTCCGGACTGCCTGTTCGTGTACGTTGGAACTTGAGTTACTAGTGAATGGGTGGCCTACAAAAAATTTAAAATAAACTTTTGTAGACTTTTATCTTGTGAAGGCGAAAACTTTCACGAAGAGGAAAGATGAAGCGCTGTACTGTAGTAGAGGTCGGAACAGAGTTTTAATACTGGTTTTCATGTTGCAACAACAACAGCATCTGAACTCATTTCACAACGGCGGAAATTACCACAATGCGAAGCCTAGCGAGTACATGCTCAAGAGGGCATGGGAATTCAATCCAGCTGACTGTAGCTTTGTGGTTGCCTGGTGTTCCGAAGAGTGTTCTTCCTCATTTACAGACAGCGAACACCGTGTTACCACTGCTGCCATACTACCTCTCTACCTTCTCCGCACTCACTTGTGCGTTCCTCCAGTTTTTTTTTTTTTTTTTTTGTCTTCCCTTCAAATCGGCGCCCACAGCACTAGTACCGTTTACTCCAACCCGATAGGCATACAGCAAACCTACGGTACTAGATTTCGATTCCGAAGTTCTGATTCTGGACCCACCCATTCCACACAATTAACTTCCTCCTGGAGGTGTGTGTGCGCGCGTCAACCACACCAGGCTTGGGGGGACGTGGGCGCTGCGAACTACGAGCGATGCTACCCCCCAAAGACAATGGTGGGGACTTCCACACGCACCACTGTCGTGCGCCGCGCATCCGTCGGCCGAGCTTTTTCCGTTACACGAGAGACGGAACAACAAACATACATGCTGATTGATACTGCTGATAACGTATCTTTAACACATACTGCGAGACCTTACGTATGGCTGCCCCTCAAGGATCGCTCGAAGCTCGCCACAGAACGGCGATAATAGTACCCCGGTAGCTGCCAAACACCACCCTGCGCAGCTACCGTACTGCTGCGACGCTGGTACGCGCTCGAACACCCCAAAACGGAAGCTCTGTCTGCTGTGGAATCACGCCGCATCCAGATTTTGTTCACGCCGTTGATCGACACAACTCACCTGGCGTCCACTGATCCAAGCATCTCCCTTCTATTCCTAGAGCTGAAAAAACAGTTACAGTCGGGAACAACTTGAACGCACAGCCGGGAACGACTTGACCGCACCATGCGGTTGGCAGATGGCGGCCTGCAACGGTGCTGGCTGGCTGACGACCGGAACCCAACCTTGCGGACTTGCGGACTTGCGGACTTCAGCCGGGGGCCTCACGGTTAGGATGGCACTCGCTCCTTCCACCACACTCTCAGACTCTCGGGTTATTGTTGGCCATGTGCCGGCCCCCCCATCTTTACGCCAAACGCACGCGTTTGTGCGTTTGAGACATACCATCGTTCTATCTACAATGCGATGAGGGTGGAACCAGGGGGGCGACCAAATGGCAACGGCAGGATGCATGGCCTGGGCTCGTGTGACGAGGTGCGTTTCCTGGGTTGGTAACGACCACATTTGATGCGATCTACCTCGCTCGGGACTGCACGCGTACCTACTTGAAGCGAACAGGAGGAGGAGACCGTTTTGATTCTTCTGCAGTCTGGTGTGTTGGATCGCGACGACGAGCTGGGTGTGCGTGCTGACAACCTTATCAGTTTCTTGTTTAGGGACAGGAAGAGGTTGTAGAGCAAGAACTACACCAGCACATATGGCAGGCAAGGTTTATAATCGCGTAGTCTTTTCTCCAAAATGTAGCCTTCGATTTTTTAAAATGTCTTCCTCCGTCTGCTGGACTAGGGCCGGTGGAAAGATCGAGTGCGACGAGACGCGGCGGTTTATGTTTGTGTACACGCCAGCTCTTACACGCAGCAGAGGCCTGTACGTGTCTCCATAGTTGTCGGGATACTACCGAGGCGAACCGTAACCAATACTGCTGTGACAGATCTACCCATCATAGGTGTGGTGCATTTTTTCTCTTCCTGAGGGTCATCCGCTTGCGGGTCTAACCGTCCAGATGTAATCTACCGCAGCACTACACTGCTGTAACAAGAGGTTAGCCTATGGCCTATGCACGCGTAGCGCGGCGGCCGCTCGGATGCGCATTAAGTCCCCAAGGGTAGAATGAAACCCACAACATCGTTTCAGGAAAACGGCATTGCTTTGTTTCCGAAGTCCTGTGATGCACGTCCGATCGTACAGGCAGACACCCCGCGAAAGAACCGTTTGTGTCCATGGTTTGTTTCGCCGCCTTGCAATGTTTATGTTTCGCAACTAAGACATGTGCGGCACTACTTGTCATCATGTAAATATTGAAGGTCACAGCGTTTCCCGCACCAATCTCAAAACCGTTCTTCCGCGATCAGTCTTCTGGATCATGGTAATCGACGCACAGCAGTACCCAGAGAAAACGAAAATGCACCATTCTGTACACATGCTTTCCAACCCTTGATGATCTCGAAAGGTCAACCTGGGCGTTGTTACGGCGTTGTTACGGCGTTGTATCATCTCCGATATTGACGTTATAGCTACGGGTTGATCGTAGCACTATCCACCTGCCCCGCCGTGTTCCACTCACGTAAAACCAATGAACCTACAACCACCGTGGCTGGGCCTCCACTGCTGTGTACGTTTCTAACGGTCGCTCATGCTGCCCGTACGTTGGTACGTTGGTCGGGCTTGTCAAGGCCAGACATGGTAGTTGTGCAGGTGGTGGGTACGCTGCTGAGACTTCCAAATGATGAACCTACTAAACTACCCCATGTCCAACCTAACCCTAATCAGCGAGCTGTAAATAGAAGCGAAACCGTTCTGGATGGATGTCCATGCCGTAACGTTTCCATGCCGTAATATTTCCATGCCATAATGTTCTCGTCGCCTACGTCGACGCTGCTGTCTTCGTCGAAAATCCCAGCTCATCGTCGTTGTGCCGCCATGGGAACTACCTGAGTAGAAAGCACTTAATACCAGGTTGCCAACACGCTCCATGGACCTCCACCTATGATTTCCCTCCACCCTCCACCTTAGAAGTGCATCCTGGGCATGACGCCGAGAACACGCCAGTGAAAACGTTATGCATCGCTTCGTTGTTCTTCCTCCTGCCTCGCATAGTGACCTCCACCCGCTGAGGGCGGCGGGGTACCTCATTCTCTCCGTCGAGGCCCTAACAGTCACCTTCTGGTGGCCGCGTCTATACCCCCCGGCGGGCCGGAAACGGAGTGAAAGCAGCGCACGACACCGTCGGCAGCACCGTCGTAGTCGGCACCTTAGCCGCAGCGGCAGCGCCGATTTATTCGGCGGTGCTACTCCGTCCCCCACCATCAACGGGCAGAGGTCCAATACTAACGGCGGCAAGGCGTCGTCGCGCTGGAGCGGAGACAGTAGCGGATGGTGGGAGAGCGAAGGTGGGCTAGAGGGCTTGAGCGAGGCAGGCAGGAGCAGTGCGCCTTCTTCTCTTGTGTCCATCGGCGGCAGAAGAAGAAGGTGAACGAGTGGGTTGGTTCGGCCACTGAACTTGGTTGCCTTGGATTTGCTTCGTGGATGTATGTGGTGCTGCATGCAGTTTATCCGTTTTGGGTTACGGCTTTACGGACTGTGTAAGGCTGAACTGTGATGGATGAAGACGTTCAAGATTTTTGGGAAAGGGGGGAGGATCGGTCACTTCATGCTGTATGCGAACGTTCGGCCACTCAATGTCGTTGTGCGTACATCGTGCCCAGCTCCCTGCTGTACACAGCAGCACGCGATCATTCTTCGTCCGTCCACCGCAACCCGCGAATTGTTTGCGCTAACCTGCAGAGCAGCACGCTTACAGTCGGGTCAATCCGGTGGCGGTGGCTTTTTAGGGGAGGAGCCCTTGGAAACGTTTCCTGAGAAGCGGTCCGCCGTTGACGGGGATATGCGAGTCCCGCTCCCGGTGAGTCCGCGGACACAAAAAATACGAACGAGGAGGCCAAGGTGCCGCCGCTACTCCTTGTGTTCTGGTGTGCCGTTCGGTGAGGTCCGCATACCTTCCGTGAAGGTGCAGCACTAGCACTCTGAAGGGTTGCCATGTTTTTGCACATGTACGGGAATCCCACATTTGTGTGAATTCTCCGGTCTGCTGTGAGAAGCATGGCATATCGAATGTAGTACTGTATCCCATACACCGGCAAGCTTGGTGTGTGAAAATGTTTTGTGCTTGCCGACGTGTGCGTTCGCTCTTTTTGTCGTTGCTGGTGCGCCTCGCTGGAGTTTCATCTTAGGTCGGTCTTCGCCGACGGCTCGCGGCGACTATTGTAGCACGAGGCGGTTGCGCACGAAACGTCTCGCTTATTGAAGCAAGTTGCGTCCTTATAGAAGGAAAACACACCAAACCTCGGGCTCCCAACAAGTGCCTGCAGAAGGAGCACAAGCACAATTACGCCTAAATAGAGACAGTGCAAGGGTAGTTCACAGGGAGGAATACCACCACGCCTAGCCGATTCGATCCTCCACCCATCTGGGCCCTTGGAATCAATATCCTTGTCACCGGGTCTTGTCATGCGCCATTAAAAGGGCGACTGCAATCTCCCCACGCCCTCCTCCTCTCCCCGCGTACCCCCGCTTTGAATTCCCTTGACCAACTCCGGCCACAAGCCAAAATCACGGATGCGATACGCCCGACCGGTCCTTATAGTGCTGCTGACGCTCTCGGCGAGCTACCTCACCACGTGGCTGCTCCTTTCGATCAGCTCGGCAAGGGTTTCCACAGCGGTCGATGAAGACGCTATGTCAAGTACTCGCGATATCGTGGCAATGAAGAAGGGGGCTGAGATGGAGAGACGCACGCGGGAGGAGAGGGAAGAGGGTGCCCGTAGAATGGAGCTGGAAGAGAAAGCGCTGCGGGAAGCGGTGGCGGCGAAGGAGGCACGGCAGAAGCAGCGCGAAGCGGAGAGACGGAAAGACCTGGAACGAAAGGCTCTCGCGGACGCCGAAGAAAAGAGGCTCGAAGAGGCGCGTGCTTTGAGGGAGAAGCAGCAGCGGGAACAGAGAGCGCGCGAAGAGCAGAGGGCCAGAGACGAGAAGAGGGCGAAGGATGAACAAGCAGCGAGACTGCGCGAGCAAAAGGCGAGAGAGGAACGAAAATCACGGGACGCGGCAGCGGCGAAGGCGAAGGCGAAACTGGAGGCGGAGCAAAGGGTAAGCTGCGAACGAATCACATGGACAGCAAGCGTCTGTGTCCGCTTGCGTAATTATGTACGTAGAGCTTGTTTTCAAACCCTAGGATATAGGGAGGCCTTTGTGAGTGTCGCCAAAGTGTCCCTGTCAAGAAGGCATCGGTAGGAGGCAGCGAGTGGACCATGGATTTCGCTTGTCCCCACGGAAGGGCCACGTTCACTCGGCACAGCTTCACAGGCCGACGGTAACCTTGTGGCCACCTTTTGCAAACGCGCGGACAGAGAAAGCGCGCTAAGATGGCTGCTACCCTCGAACAGACGCGGTCTATCGGGTTGGAAGATGCGCTTTCGAACGGTTCAACGGAATTGAGAGTGATGCCGAACGGCGACTTGGTCCTAGCTGACAACGGACGTCCGGTGAGATCACACGTTCGTGTAAAAATGGTGGAGGGGGGGGGGCGGGGGCGCGGTGGTTCGGTGGTAGGTCTTGCCCATGGGCGGCCTGCCGCGTTCATCATGTTGGGAAACGCAGCACCGCGCCGGTCGCTTTGTATTCACTTTCAAGACTGAGAATTACAGCCTTAGACACTGCATGATATGTTTTAACGAAAAGGCGGCTTGCTCCATACCAGTTGCCCAATGATCACCGTCGCATTCGGGATAAACGTGAGTTTAGCTGAACGGGAGTTGAAGTTGGCTCGATCACGAATTGTCTTGGAACGTTGACACCCCTTCGTAGTGAAGGGACTTAGAGAGGCGGCATGCGTTTGGTAGATGAGACCAATTGGGTTTGCCTGCAGAGGTTCCTTTCTTTCTGCTCGGCCGGGGAGTACACGCCATACGCACACCCCGCCCGCTCTTCACAGGAGGACGCTTGCAGGAGAATGGTTCAACCTGAGGTGCCACCGTGTGGCAAGCGATAAAATCGCGCCCGTGCTGCACCCCTAGAGTGCTGGGCTGAACCCGAAACTCAGTCTCTAGCCATGCTCCGGTTACCTAGAAGAGGGCCTGGGAGACTTCCATCGTGACGTGCTCGTAACTGGCCAGAGTCCCTTCCCCTTGCTCGCTGATGTACTTCTCGTTTTCGCCGCCGTCTTTCGTCGGGCATGAAACCCCGGAGTATGCATCGCTCTTTCGCTTATGCGCTGTTTTGGGTGTTCTCTGCGGTTGATTTGTTCTGGGTCACTGTTTTTTCAGGTTTGGACGGCCCGAGGATCAAAGAAGCGCCGCAGCCTGGTCGGGTGGATCTGGAGGAAGATCCGACGACAGCAGGCGGTGCGGCCTTGCACGGCGTGCCGGTTGACGGTCGCTCCCGAGGGAAGAGTGGTACGTTATACTCGGGGCGTTTTGGCAAACATATCGACATGGACTACCTACTGTGAGGATGCCATCTTCTTGTTGTTCTTGGCGGAACACGGTTAAGGCAGGACGCCCTTCTTCGTATCGCCCTGATAGTCTTCGCACGGAGCATACAAATGCGCGGTGTGTGTTTTCTGCTTGTTTGTATTTGAAAATGGGCCAAAGTCTTGGCCATAACATCTAGCTTTGTCTATTTTGCTCCAGAGCACTACCGGTTCGGCGTAGTCCTCTGTTGGGTTGCCCGTACCACGATGTCACGTGTCCCGACCCCATTCCGACAGCAGTGATTCATGTCCACTGCCGCATTTTCAATGAATTCTTCGGTGTGCCCGGGTAGGTATCACGATGGTCCTCTCGTTGGTGGTAATATCTCTGATTGCAGGGCTGCGGTTTCACCAGAATGCCTCAAACGTTGGCTACGATAACGGGATATTGTCTGGTTGCCTTCCGTACAACTGCGAATCCGGAATCTGCCGTCGGTCATACCTCTTATTTTGCAACGGACGCTTGTTGTCAACTTGATCCCAGGGTAGTGTTGCTTTGCAATGGGTCCTACCGTGGTTATCTTGCTCATAATAACAAGCAAAGCTCATCCTGTGCTATCATGTGTGCTGCGAAACCCGATTTTCAGCCTCACACCCTAGCTGACATCATCACCACGTGACCCGTCGGCTGCTCTTTCGCTTTGACACGTCACTCTCTTGGTAAATTGCATGATATCCGATAGGAGCTACGCGAGGAGGGAAAGCTCCTTTGGTCCGGCGGCCAACGACAAAAGAAGGCCCGACAAAAGAAAAGGCGAACAACGCAGCAGCGGAAGAGAGTACCGAGCGCCAATGATCGTGAAGGCGCCGACGGTAGCGATATGTTTAGGCTGATTGTCACCGATGACGGAAACGCCATCTTGGAGCGGGAGGGTTCCGAGGTGGTGTGGAAGGCCTTGGATCGATAATAGAGAGTGTGCATGGCGCTGTTATTTATTTCACTCCGAAACCATAAGTCTGTTGTGGGATCTTCGGAGGGGAATTGTCGCTGTACTGCCGGTGTCGGGCCCTGGTGTCCATACGAAGATCGGTCTACGACAAGCGAAGCGTTCACAACAGTGACGCATAGTGCCGATGGTAATGGTAGGTTAGGCTTGGTAAGGCGTGATGAAGTGATCTTGGAGCGAGGATCGATAATTGTCGGGAACACGGTGTTTCGAACTTGTACTATTTTGGGTAGACGATTTGTGCTGTGCAGGAAAAACATGATAACCAGTTGCTCGCTCAATCTGTGCTGTGGTTTGTTAGTTCTTCGCCGTTTTTTTTTGTTGTGATCAGCGTGAGCGTGACGTTTGTAACCGTGTACAAAACCACGAGGGTGTTCGGGGAGCTTCCGAAGTGGCTCCTGTTGTTTTGCCATCTCCTGGAATGCGTGTCCTTGGCACCGCGCTAGCCCTCTTCTCGTCAAACTGGGTGGGTCCTCGGATTCTTCTCCTTCTGGGCGGGGGAGGTATCATGAAGAGGGTTGTGGCTGCTGTTCCCTCTTTTTGGTTTTTGTAGATCATCGAAAGGAGCTGTTTTTGTACCATGTACTGTGTCTCTTATGTGTTCATTTTCCGACGGGATTTCAACGGGCCGGGGTCCTGATCAACGTTGTTCATGACACGGGGTGGGACGTTCTCTCGTCCCGACCCCAACGTCCCCCGCAATGCCCAGAACCCCAGAACAAAGCAATCAAAGCGAATAGTGGTTGCGCTGTTCAGCCGCAGTCCACGACGGCGGCCGGACATCGGTCAAGCCCTGGCTACGGCGAACATCATGCTTGTCGGCTCCAATTCGCACAGGTATCGCCAGGGGGGCGCGGGGAACGGGTGATCCCCGAAACGGCGTGGTGTCACACAGTCAGCGGGAGCTAACCGCCAAACGTTGTCGGCCCGACAACACGCAGTACGTACCGCGCGCAGCTTCGAGCAGGCAAGGAGCTGCACCGTAGAAAAACAACTCATGTGAACGAGGCAAAGACATGCACCGTGATCATGGTTATACGTTTGAGAGAAATAAGTGTGTGGTATTTCAGAATGGTGACTGTGGGATCGAAGCTTCTCCGAGATAGTCTGACCGAAAATATACTTTGTGTGCGACCGACCGCCGCGAGCCGCCACTTTCCCTCATAGACAGCTGTCTTGGCCAGGTCAATGAATGAAGCGATCCCCACCGGCGTGTCGCGCGGTCGCCACTCTCAAGTGAACGGCGGCGTGCGGCGAACGGAAAACACTTCTTTGTACCCTGTACCACGACGCCGGCATGCATGCGCCATTCACTCCTCCAAGTGTCGCACCTCGTGACGCCGGAACAGACGGAGGAAAAAATATCCGAAGGCCAATCCCGCGGTTTCCGTATGTACGAGAACGTCGTTTGCCCAAGATCGTGGAGAAAACACTTTTTCAAGCCTGGTACAAAAACGGCAATGCCACCCTACGTATCACAGGGACGTGTTGGTCGGACGCATCCGACGTCAGGAAGGTTCATCGTAATCGGACTCATGGCGTCCCATAACACATCGAAACACTCCCGGACACAAGCCTAATGATGGGTGCCCCGAGATGCGTCCAGTACGCGTTGACGGCGCGCCGTACTGAAGAGAAAAGAACGTCGTATGCAAGACTCGCACAGACGCACAGGCAGGGCTTGTGTTTCAGGGCCGCAAGTGCACCCCCTTTTGAACGAACCACCACGTCACCGCCGTTTTTTTCATTTTGGCTTTGCCTCTCGACGCAACGGAGTTAGGATGCCTCGTTGACCGTATTAGGTGAGCCCCTCTCGAGGGCGTAATCTACCTCACCCAATAGAAATCAAACTTGCATACAATGACCCCCGTAAGGTGAAAGATAGTAGGCGTGCGACATGACTACTATGCAGGCCCCAAGCTCAGTCAACGGCTGAAAGACTCCCTGCACGCGCAAGGAATGCGTTTGGAGGTGTGTACTGGTCTGTATTACAGTAGTAGCGTATGCCTGCTGCGTTGTTGTCCATTCGTAGATAGAGCGAATGCGCGAACCTCAGGCGCGTCAGTGTAGGGCCATAGCCCTCATGCCTTTCTCGGTACTTGTTGAATCAAATTAGGGGTGAAGGACGGCTACTCCTCTCGCGGCGAGAAGTCACACCCACAGACTTCACAAACAATGGCATCAAGCCCACTTGTTTTTTCTGTGCCGTGTATGTGCTAATATACCGGCGAGTGTCACACACATGGGTATTATACTTGTGTAGGCCGAGCTCGTGCCCGGTACACAGTCCACCTTTTTTCTTCGCTACTTTCCCCGACGCACACATGCAACATGTGGTTCGCTCCTGATTCCTCCTTGCCCTGATCTGAACGTATGCGCGAACCCAATATCTGGCAGGAATAAAAACCGAGCCGAAGCATTGCTTTGAGGGACGTCAGCTCTCGATTTTAAACCAACACCGCCCCTCTCCTTTCATTGCTTCTCCGCGGTCGCAGCACGGAATACTTCAAACGCCTGCGGGAATAGAGCAGACCAGGGCGACAACAACATGTATATCGAGGCGGCGGGTGAAACGAGACACGACCGCGAGCATCATATCCCAATCCTCACGCTATCATAAAGGCATGAATCGTCAACTTGAACAAGACATGGTTGAACTCTCCAGTGGTCTTGCGGTCTGGACGTCATGACAGTAGAGGTAGAACACGTAGCAGCCTCCGAAGCGCTTGACACGAACAAATCGGTGTGTCGCTCCTCCCTTTCCTGCCATCGATGCACTCCGCACACGAACCACTTGAGGGCAACCGCGGTGCTGCCGTATGTTTCGTTCCAGTGAAGTTGGATACCTTACACCCACGCAGGCAAAAACATTTTGCCGATCCACGTTGGAGCAATTGAAATATGCCCCAGACTCAACACACCTGACTCCGGACAAGCAGGCGAAGGAACGGTGCCTCCCGCTCTCGTCGACGCATCCACCTGCTAGTGCCGCTGCCAACTCCTCTCCCTCCTCTTCCTCCTCCTCTTCCTCCTCCTCCTTGTGATTTTTCTCCTTTCCCAGCTGTTCCCCACCACGCGCCATGGGTTGCAGACGCGGCCGTCTCAGTTTGACCGCTATTCTTCTCGCACCCGCCTTTGCCCTCACTGTCTTCTTCGTCCTCTTCCCACCAGTCGTCGTCGGCGTCATCATCTTCGGCAGAAGCGGTGTGATCCGCGGCATCGGTTTCAACGAGGGTATGCGGAGAGGAGGAAGCCTCGGTGGACCCAACGGCGCCGGCGTCGACGGCGTCGACGGCAGCGGCCTCCTCTCCGTCCTCATCCTCCGTTAATCGAGGCATATTTCTTTCCCTTTCCTCTAACTGATTTGCACCCCCCCCCTTGGTATCTGGGCTGCGTTTCTGCAAGGCATTGGACTTTTTCATCTGACGCTCACGTGCCGCCGGCTCGACGTCGCCACCACCGACACCGTTGTGGTCGCAGCTGTCGGCACTGCTGTCACCGCCGCCGCAGCTCCCAGCGTGTGGACCACCGACACCACCACCGCGCTCGAGGGCCTCGCCGCCAGCGTGACCGGCATCATCACCGTCGACCGTCGCGTCTGCACTGGACATGGACTCGGTGAAGCTAGACGTGGGTGTCAGCCCTTCCGCGTCTAGCATTGACGTAGGGGTGATCGTGGGGGCAATAATCTCTTTCCGGTGTCTCAGCGCCGTCGTGCAGACAGCGGAAATGTGCGCGGCCACTGTAGCCTGAACCACCTCGGAAGCTGCCGCCTGCAGCGGCACGTATCGATATTCCCGGTGGGCCGAGGGTGGCGGTCACGGGGAAAGGGTCGGGGTTCGTAGAGGTTCTCCGTCGAAATATGAAGCGAGCGGCAGCTCGATGCGCTTCAGCGTGCCAGGAAAAAGCACCGGACATTTTTGCTGTACAAATGAACATGTGACGGGACTGTGTTTTGGGAAGCGTACAGACCGCGTTGTCTAACATACGGAACGTTTTTGAATGCCCGTGACGCGTGGTCTGCGTGGGTCGTGCAGGTCGGTGGCTCTGGGCACACAATCCATCCTTCAGCGAATGACAGAGGCACTGGGAAAAGTATATGTGCTTGAACTATCGAAAGGACTACGCGAACCCCCAGGATACCTGGCTTCCGCTGGCGAGATGCAACGGGGTTTCTCTCTTTACGCCCACGCAGCTTTCGCCGAGAACCTTCGCGAGGGGGGCTAGGCGTGCTAGCAGGGCCCGAGATCTGAAGGAATCGAAAAAAGGGGAAGTCATTCGTCGGGGACATTTCGGTGCCTACCGTACGTTGACGGTGAGCCCCGCTATTCCCTCGAGCAGGATGCCTGCAGCGACTTCCAGCCAAATCAACTTGGTGGTTGAACGCAGGCATATTCGATCGATGGGCGCTACGCAATACGCCACATCGTCACACCGGCTGTCGTCGGCGGCATACGTGGATTACAAGGCTTGATCATCAACAAAAGCACAACAACAGCAACAATTACCAAATCAGCACTGACTACAACGCTGACATTGAGACATGTATCATCATGGCCGCACCAAGCAAAACTTCCAACCTTAGCCGTCTGGGTCAGTACCCAACACACATGTCCTGGCGGTACCTTGGAAGCTCGGTTCGCGAGGCATCTTCGGCATGAGCAAAAACCACCTTTCTTTCGTCAGCGTCGAGGAGAACCTGTCCAGGGTGGACGGACATGTCGCAAGGGTTTGGAAGTATGAGGGTTGACCCAACCACCAGAGTGCGCTGTGAACTGCTGACGGCTGGCGCGCGCTGCTCATGAGGACGCGACGATGCGCAGTTCCGGCCCCGACCTGAGCGCGACAAGCTTCGCTTCGTAGACGGTCAGGATCCCGGACGTACTGGACAACAACGATCGGGCTGTTGAGCAATCCACGCTCATCGTTGTTTAGATGCGCAACCCTCCGCAGATGAAATAGGTTTGGTGAAGACGTTCAATCGTTGTTATCCCGACCAGAAACAAAGAGGAGGTGAGGTATGCTCCCAACGCCACATGCCTCTCTCACACTCTCTAATGAGACATTCCTTGTCCTTTCCTGAGGCGTTGTCAATGCCTTTGGACAGCTCTGCTACTATCAACAGCTACAGGTGGTCCCGTAGGGCACCCCACGCGAAGGGAGGTATACCGTGTGTGCCATAACCCACCTGTCCTGGACTTAGCGGTCCATGGACGCGTCCCCCGCCCCCCCCCCCTGCCACCAGCCGAGGCGTCCCTGCGAATTTAAACGGACAGAGTGCGCGCTGACGTGTTTTCGGCAGTTCTACGTTCTTCGATTCAGAACGAACGTGCTCGTATATTCCGCCAAGGCTCGTGGTAAAGAATCACGCCGAGATTTCTCGTCTGTGATGATCGTTGCCTCGAGTTCTATAAGGATAATATTAGGCTGGTGTCGATTTGGGCATCACTCTAGACTCTATCCTGTCGTGCACATATCCAAATGCCGTTTGGGCCGATCCGCCATTTCAGACTTAGTGCTCCGGAGAACTGGGGTTTCGACGAACGGCCGAACGAGTGCTTCTGGTTCGTCTAAGCTCTTTTGGCAAAGAGCATATTTTCAAAGAATCGTAATCGCATGAACAGTGCTTCAACCAGCGTGACAAATCTTCCCCGTTTGCTTCGCCGATCAAACCCAGACAAAGAATACAGCGTTCCGCATTGAAGATACTCATGCCAATGACCTATATTCTCTCTCACCAATTAGATACGGCACCGGGGCTGAAAGCACCTCAGCCATGTCAATCGGCATCACCGGCACCAGCGGGTGCACCCACAGGAGGGGCCGGGTCAGCGCGGCGAGGGCGAGAACGGCCGAGGATAGGAGCCCCAAATTCTCGCTCACGACGATCACCTTTACGTTTTATTTGTTGGAAGCACCCGACAGGGTCACGGCAGTCCACGGCGAGAACTATCCGGAGGAGGCACCGTTCATTATTTCACACAGCGACTTCGCTAGAAGCACGCAGGGCGAAATCTTCCGACATCGGAAAGTGATTGATGCAGAGGAACATTGGCCTAGAACTTATGCTGCCCGTGTGTGGTGGATGCGTCTCCAAAGCTCCGGGATATCACCTCGTGCATAGATACCTTTGTTTGCAGCTTTTTCATCGCTTCCCAACACGCACGCAGGTTCACCAACACGTAGAACCCATCATTCTGCTGGCCCCACGCGATCTCGAGGCTAAAGACTTGCGCGCACCTGATACTCGCACATGAGAGCACCCACGACCGCCACAAGGATGTCGACGGGAATGAGGGACAGCGTGCCTGGTAACGCCCATGCCGCGACGCCATCGATCATCTCGCGACCGTCCTTGACGTGCGGCGGAATGCAATCTCCCCTCAGGCTGGCGAAACTGTCGTAGCTAGCAAAGCCCACGTTGTTGTTGTTGGGCCTAAGAAAAAAACAACGACAAGCGGGTTTCGTGGGGAGGGCGCGGGGGGGGTGTTCTGAACAGGGTCGTTGGGGATGCCTTGAATGGCATGTATTTTTCGAGGTGGGTACACGTGGTACGATACAAACAAAAACCAGCTGCTATTTGACGAACTTTGTCTGGCGGTCTGCTAGGCTTCCTGCAGCCACCACAAACAATTGATCCGAACGAAACGATCGTAGACTCCTGTACATCAATTATGAAACTTCTGTGTTTTCCTCGTATGAAGAAGCTTTCCGAAGTATGAAACATCTCTCGGGGAGCTGTAGACTAACGTCTCACCCGGAGTTCTTGATCTGATGCCCCCCGTGGAACTCCGCCATGGCTCCTCGCTGGTAGTGTATCTCCGGTAGGTCGGGGTGGACTTGGAAGCGTACCGTTTCTCCAGGAGCCGGCACAGCCTGTCGCATATACCTTTCACCAAAACGAACGAGTACCAGACATGAGTTTTAACCGCTGATTCTCTTGTAATGGTAATGGGGCTAGTGCCGGCGCTACTCGTGAGCTTCAGCAGCGCCCAAACTGCCTGTCTATTCTATCGTTGTGGGATTACGGGTGAAATTTCAGGGCGGCAAGAGTGATCCTCGGCGGTTTCTTCGCCCTCGGAACGACCAAGAACCAGCTATATACGTGTTCCACGGCTTTGCGCGTGCTCGTATGGACAAGCTCGGCAGACACCTTACACAGAGGCCGTGATTGAGGTTGCTACGCCCCCGGTAGGACACGCGTGCCGCTTGTGTTTGGCCGGCGCTCGCGTGTGTTGTGGCACAGCGCGTGTGAAGTCATGACATCTCCCTCTTCGCAGTTTTTTTCAACGAGGTTGGGGTTTCGAGCAACGCCCGCACTCTCCTACCTTCTCGAGACAGCAAGCAGCAACTCCTCCACCCGATTAGATAACAGCGCGGCCTCGGCTATCTCATCGGAGGCGGTAAGGCCACCCCGCCGCTCTGCGGTCAACTGTTCCGCGGCGGGAAAGAAAGGGGGAGGTTTGGGGACGCGACGTGCGATGAAGGTCTAAGATTGCATCCGAAACTGTCCACGGTTATCGGCATATTCGCGAAGCGCCCGTTCCTGCTTTTCAAGCTAAGTATGGGGAACGTGGTGCCCCCATAGTCCAGGTGTGGGTTTCAGTTGACAGGGGTAAAGCTGTTGCTCGTGTTTTCTTCCTGTCTTGGATACAGCTGCCTCATGCGTCTTGCAGTGACGTAAGGTGTCGGGCTGCAGGGGGCTTCTATATCTCCGCGAAACACCTGCAGTTGGAGCTGGGCGATATATGGGTGCCCATACCTTCATACGCATGATCCTTTCTGCTGCAAGGAGGTCCCAGAGAATTTGGAAGTGGAGGTCGAAGAGGGGCAGGCGGCTCAACAAGCAGTAGCACCCCCACACCTGTAATACCCGCGGAACAGACAGGTTCAAACGAAAACAACGGTGAACTAAATCGTTGTTCGGACAGGTTCTTGTGGCAGCACATTCCAACAGGGTGGCTGACGAGTAGAACTCGTCACGAAAGGATAGACAGACAAAACCTCTCCTGGCTATTATCGGTCGGTGTCTCCAGGCGGTACCACTAACTAAACAAGCGACGGCAGCGAACGAAAGTTCAAAATTCAAGCAGTCACCTGCACGTCTGCTCCGCTGCTGCCGCCTCCCTTGTATCCACCACCGCGCCTCCCCCTCCTCCCCCCCCTGGTGCGAGGCGGCGACTGCCCCCGTGCCCCTCTGCCGTTCTCATCTCCCCCGTTCTTCACTGTCCCAGGCGCCGTACCGGACGTTTCGGCTAACGGCGCCACCGTCAATACCGTACCATCCTTGTCCTCCTCATCGTCATCGTCACCCTGTGGGGACCTGCCGCATTCGGATCCATTGCGGCTAACCTCGCGGGAAGGCATGACCTTCGGGTAGGTGACGCACACGCCGTACGTCCTGTGGTTCCGGGCCTCCCCGGCGACTCGGAAACCGTGGTCCCCTGTGGAAAGGGTTTAAGTTTGACGGGTGGACGAAAAGCGGGACGGTTTTTCTGTGGCTGCCTTTGAGGAAGGAAGCGGTACTCCTCGAGTGAGAACGTCGTGTGTTTTATTCTTCTTCTCCGCCCACTATTTTCACGGTGACCACGGCGTTGAAGTCACCAACAAATGCCATCACAGACCAGACAAACTCCTTGTTTACGAGATATCAACCAGTAGCGTCCGGTTCCTTCTTACGAGTGTTTCCTTTACGAATGTTGACAGTCCCGCCCCAAGGAACCCTCTTAGTACTGTCACCTGAGAACATGAAGACGAAGGACTGGCTCCCACGCTGACAGGCGCCCGGCTGATAGAGCACCTTGTTGAGGCTGCTCTGGGATGCCCGTGCGTCGATCCTTGTCGCTTGAACGCCTTGCGGGAAGCAGTAGTCCGACACGTTGAAAGGAAGGGTCGCCTCTGGAGGGTAGCAGGCTAGAACCTGTTTGTTTTTCGGCCGCCAGTGTGTAGACACCCGAAAGTGAACGAAGTCAGAATGAGCCCTCCCAAAAGTAGGAAGGGACGGTTGACCATCGGTGATCGGTCATGTGGGAACAATGTCCTCATGAGGACGCGTGTTCAATGGCCTAATCGCTAAGGCATGAAAAACATTGAAGCACCCCCCCCTCCAGGAATGGGTTTGCCTTAAGCCATGACCGCAACAAACTATGGTCAAACCTCCGCTTCGCCTCACCAGTGACCTTCTCTAAATACCTACCAATATCGTTGAATCGTGAACTAGCTTTTCTCTCTACGGAGTGGATACGACATGCACTGAACGCCCTTGAGGTTTCTTCCTCTACAAATAATCCCTTCTGCCCAATTGTCAGCCGGCAAGCGTGAACTAAAGTACACGCAAAACAGACCTGAGGTGCCAATCGCCCCTCGACACTCCCGTGGGGTATTGGCGTCGTTCCTCCCTCCTTGGCGGTACCGGTGACATCCTGCAGGCAGTTGGCATCATCGTCTCCGTCGGGGATGGTACCGGCAGGACCCGACAACGTTCTCTCTTCCTCCACGGACGAGGACGACTTCGCCGAAAGATTGCCACGGCGAGGACCGGGGTCGATCGATCTAGGCCTTGGGGAAACGTGAGCTGGAGGCTTTTCTCCCGCTCTTCTGCCACCAGAAGGAGAAGAAGAAAACACCGATCGTATCCAGCTTCCTGCCCCACTCCCGCCGCCGCTGCTTCTGTTGGTGTCGTCGCTCTCGTTGTCGTATATTCCCCAGGTTCGACGGTTTGCCGAGGGAGTGACGTCACGCCCGCTCGCTTCCGCGGCGGTGGGCTGGTTGCTCAACGGCCTCAGGTCCCAGTGCGCTGGAATACCGACCTGATTTCAATTATCGAAGGTGGGTGGACGGATGAGCGGGTTGATGGACAGGCGAAAATCTCTCTTCAAACGGCTTTGAAAGGCAATCCCACGGTGCTTCATGTTGTAAATCACGCTTCGCCCGCAACCATTATCGCACAATCTTTAATTGCGGAAAGCTTCCCTCCAGCCGCGAAGCCGACGCGAGATTCTCACTCGAACTCGATGCTGATTTCTTCCCCCTGATCCACGGCCCAGTACAACCAGCGCGTCAGAAGCGAGGTATGGGCCACAGGTGGGTTTGGTTGCATGCCCGCAACGGCGCTTTCTGTACTGCTGTTCCGCGGGGATTGTGTCGAAGCGCTTATTCCACGGATCCCCAACTCACCGAGATAAGGCTCTCGAAAAGACAGGGTTGTTCGCCTTCCTGCCCTTCTTCTCCATCCTTCCCCTCCCTCATCCCCTCTTGAGCAACTTCGCCGTCCGTGCGGCCATCGCCAGAGCCGTTCTCCTCGACGCTGTCGGTACGTTTTGCCTTCGCGGAAGCTTGCTCACTTGACGTTGAAGCAGCAGCTGTGCCCGCAGCCGGAAGGCTGCCGACGTTTTCCACGGAGAAGGAATGCTCGGTGTCCGACGACCCGGAGTCGCTGCAAGAGAGCACGCGTTAAGCCGTAGGCGGGGCATGGAGGAAGGTATCAAGCGGGTGGGGAGGCCTTCGTCCGAACTAGTTCTTCCGTGTCTGTTTACCTTTGAGATCCGCGGAGGCTCTGGACATGATCGCTGTGCAAGTTATGCATCTACTCTAAGGCTGGATGCTCGGTCAGAGTAGACGGAATTGTTCGCCTAGCTGTCTGACTGAATTCTCGCCGGGTCGCGGGCGTACCGAGGCATGTGTAGACAATTTGAGTCGAAACCAAGCCTTGGGACCTTGGGACACGAAGATAAAGTTCGATCTCATGATCGTTGCAGTCGGCAACGTTCGGGCAGGACAAGAACAGGTAGCACAGCAAACGCCTCGGGACGCGACATACCATCACTTTAGATACGATGATGACAACCGTCATTCTATGGTGAGCTTGCAGTATTCGACTCAAACCAAGGAAGGAACCCTCCGATGCACCAACTTCACCTGTCCTACCTACGAACGTCTCGACGGACTGCTTGCCTTAGATTTAAAGAGCCCAGGGAAACGTTGCCTGTGAAGGGATCCGCCGTGTAGTCGGAAGACCCTAGCGACACCTCAAGCGACTCCTCATCGTCCCCCTCGTTGTTCAAATCTGCACGAGCATGACCTGATGGTGTGCAGCTGCTGCTGCTACTGCAGCTGCTACTGCTGCTGCTGCTGCTGCTGCTGCTGCTGCTGCTGCTGCTGCTGCTGCTGCTGCTGCTGCTGCGGTGGCCACCAGATGACACCGAGGTCGACGAAGCAACACTGGAGCGGTACAGCTCAATAATTCGCGGCTTCTGTGGCTGCGGTTGCTCCGGTGCCAGAAGAGACACCTCTTCCAGCACGCCACCGATACCGTTGCCCTCTGCAGAAGCAGAAGGAGGAGCGATACCGTCACCCGATGTACCATCAAGGCTTTCGGTTGGTGTGCCGAGTAGTTCGTTGGCATCAGGTAGAGCACCCACGCCGATTGCACCATAGGTCGCCGCACCAGTTTGGCAGAACGGAGGCTCAACGGTGCTGAACCCATGGTCTTTGGTGTTCCAATCTAAGCTGCTGCTGCTGTCGAACCCTCCGTCAGAGAGGTCCGAAATGCTGGTGTCCGACGTGGGGCCCAGGACAAGACCCAGCCCAATGCCGCCACCGCTGGTGCTTGTTCCGCCGCAGTGCAATCCCTCTCCAACTTGTAGCCCTCCTCGTCCTCCTTGGAGAGCTTGCTTCCTCGACAAAGGGCAAACCTCTTGGACCTCACCGTCTGAGTCGAGGGTGTGCCTATTGCTGCCGATATTGCTGCTGCTGGGATGACGAGATTCATCGTGTCTTGCTGCCTTGGCCGTTAGGCCCTGGTTATGCCCGACCACGACGCCGCCGTCGCTGAACCCGGCCCCGTCGTTTCCGCCGCCCAGGATGGCGCATATCTCGTGGCGACCACCGCCACCGCAACTGGCAGCACGTCGTTCAAGCGCCGCCCTGTTCCTGCTGCGCATGGCGGCGTTGCCGCCCCGCCTGCTGCTTACCCTTCCCCCGGCCCCCTTCCCCTTGACCAAGACAACCGTACGAGATCTTGCACTTGTCCCATTTTCACCAGGTAGAGGTCGGCCGGACGCGGAAGATGACTCGAACCCCGATTCATCAGATGACCCCACGTCCGACACGGAAGAAGGGGACTTTATTGACACGCCGGCGGGGTCGTCATCATCGCTACCCTCGGACTTGGGGCTCGGGTGGTAGATTCGCGGAGACCGCGGGGGTAGCGGAGACGACGATAACCGGTGGTCGGTCGCTCCGCCACGAGAAACGCCTTCATTAGCAGCGGAAGACACTGGAGGGGGCGGCAAGGCGAACTCGGTTCGGCGTTGGTATCTGCTGGCGACCCCCTCACTGACGCTGCGGGTGACCGATGATGATGGTGACGTTGAGGAGTTTCCAACGATCAGCGGGGATGGTTTGCCGTCATCTTTCTCCCATTTCCCGCCACGGCCGCCATCTTTCTCCGGCTTATTAGGAGGCACTCCGTTAGCATCGTGTACCCCCGGGCCTCGTGCTGGAGGGAGGGGGGATAGCCTCGTCGCTTCCGAGTGGTCGGTGTAGGTGAGGTCGCCCGCGAACCCACCTCTTTCTTTCGATTCTTCCTCTAATATCGGCGGCCCTAGTCTCCCGAATGGGTGGTCTCCATCATTTTGCCCTTGCATCTCCATGCTACCCGCCGATCTTTCCCCGTCAGACTCTCCGTCATCACCTGCAGCGTTGCCGCGGTCATCGCCGTAGGCCGACTCCGCTCTCGGCCCTCCCGCTGCCCCGTCTGGGGATGTTTCTTCTCCGCATTCATTGTCGCCGAGGAAATCCGACATTTCTTCCTTTGTTGCGTCTGGCGCCATCTCGGTTGCCCCCGATCCTTCGGGGACCGTTTCGAGCTCGCGGCCGTCGTGCCACCCACCTCCCGGGGACTCTCTCGCCAAAACGAGCGGTCTCGTCGACGCCCCGTGGGCAAAGATCGAAGACTTGCCTCCTTGCAGTGCAAGCCGGAGCCTGCTCACCCCTCCAACTTTGGAGTACCGCCCGGCAGAAGGCCCCCACCCGGGGGCTCGCTTTGTCTGGCCCCTCCCGGAACGTGCGGGTTGTCTGGAGACAGAGAGGCTTGTGTGCGACCACTCCGGCATCCCGTCCTCCTCTGCCGAACGTGCCGCGCCTGGACCGGTCAAGTCGCCACCCCTGTCCGGGCACGAGTTCAACTCCGCCGGTTCTTCGTCTTCTTCACAAACTTCTTTTTGTTCTTGTGTCGCAGCGGAGGGTTCTCGATTCTGTCCCGGCGTTGTGAGGTCGATGTCAAGCGGCTTCTGTCGCCAAAACAGACCCCCGTCGCCCGGTGTCGTCGACCAACCCATGCGGGTTCTTGGCGTACTGCCACGAGTAGCAGTAGCCCCGTTTCGTGACGACGGCTTGGTCGAGCCGACAGAGTTGTGGCGTAGGTGGTGGTGCAGCGGTCGAGTAGGTGCGTCTTCCTCGGCGGAGAGTGATCCACCGGACGGCCGTTTTCCTCTTCCCGGTGGTGTAGAATACCTTCCACTCCCCGGAGAAACCGCGTGAGCATCACTCTCCGCAGCCCGACCGCTGCTGTTACTAGCGTTCACCAGAACGGCAGAAGCAGAGGCGCTCGGGCCACACAGAAGAAGGGCCGCCAGTCGACGAATTTCTTTGCGGTAGGTCTCCGCTTGAGATTCTGACACCTGCAGTGTGAAGGGCGGAAACAACATAATCCATACCACTTAGTATTCAGTGAACACCGTAGAAACAGCTCTTCTGGTATCGGCTTCAATCACTCGACATATTCCTGGCCTAGTTGTTTTCCACCACTTAGGGATGAAATATTGGCAATGGCCGTCGCTGGGCCTTTTTCCTAACGCTTCCATGAGCCAACCCGCCGTGTTACGTAAACAATTATACGCACGCGGGTAACAAGGCGTACATAAACGCCATGAAGGACGCATAGCGGACTTGCAGGGCTTAGACCAGGGCGGCTAGGTGTGTTTAGTTCTACAACCAGGGTGATCTACACCTCTCCGATCATTCATACCTGGCGGGTGTTCGACAGCTCCTTTTCCAGCAGCTCTCTGCTGTTAACCTCCCGTGAATATGCTGCTTTCCATGACCTCACTCGCCTCCCGAGCTCCTCATTGGCCTGTTCGGAAGTAGGGGTCATCGATTCGAAGCTGGACCTCAGACGGTACCTCTTATGTACATTGTCCGCCTTTCTACCTCTCGACAGTAGGTAGGAGTGTAACGCTCTTAAGCTATGTGCAGTGCGTAATCTCTGCCAACGTCTTCCATGTCTGTAGAAGGCTCCTGCGCTGTCTCTAGGAAGCGGTGGTAGTGGGGGGCGCACGCTCGTGATACAGTGACAACACGACTACATCATCCTTGGGACCGTGGCCTACCCTCTAGGGAGAGAGAAAGAGAGAGAGGGGCAGAGAGCAAACACCACGCGACATATATGATAAGTGGGGGAGTGTTTGTGAATGCTTCGCTGTGCGTGAGCTGATTGGTCACAGGCGACGCTGAACTCGGCCGGAATGGCACCTCCCGGCAGCAGGACCACCACGCTGGCACATTGTGCGTCACGACGTTTTTCTCGGCAATAAAACGCCTGCGTGATGACGAGGCTTTTTCATTCGATGTCGAGCTGTCGAAGACCGGTGACCCTATTATTTGTGTAAAACATGCATTGAGAAGCATACCGGGGAAGGACGGTACTATGTACCTAAAACAAAGGACGCACTGGGGGATGGGGAAGAGTGCAATGACTGGCCATGTAAGCGCTGGAGGCGCTGAACCCCCGAGGAACGAAGAGTGCGTGGTAGATGTACATCAATATATCAAGCTTATTAGCGAGCGTCCGCGGTAGTTCAGAGGTATGGTGAACAACGCTCCGTCGGACTTACCTTAGTCTCGATTTCATACTTTTGCTGCCACTTGGTATTGGCGGTGATGGCCTTCTGCAAGCGTCGCTCGAGTACGGCGTAGGCGGCCTTACCGGGATCGGCCTCCGACGTTAGGCCGCAGCTGGTGTTCGGGACGACCGCCGCAACAGAACCCCTGGTGGACCTATAGTACGGCGAAGGGTTGTCCAAGCGGACTGCTTCAGTGATGAGCCGTGCGCCTGTTTCCTCGAATCTCAAGTTTTAACACTTCTTCTGTGTGTTCCTCTGGTTGCTTGCGTGGAACAGGATACTCGTCGCGTGGCACGACAGGATGTACTCGCCCGTGTTGCAGACCAGTCATGACAAGATTTCGGCAACCCTTGCGCGACGGATTGTTCTCTACGAATCGAGGGTTTTCCAGGACTGCTGTAGAAGCTACAACAGCTTCGGCACACTGTGGTGCAACAGACATCGCTTCTGCTCGTGGGTCATAGAAATACTGTAGCAATCGCTTTGCGTGTGGTGCCTCTCCAACCGTATGATCATCGTCTACAGTAGCGTAGATTACGCTGCCTACACATGTTTGATATACTGCAGCTGTGGCAAGATGTGGTTCAGTGTGGTCGGGAATATATTTCTCGCATCAAGTCCACAGCCAATCCGAGGGTCTCGAAGTCGAAAGGTGGTGGATCTCATGCGTTACCTTCCTAGGGGCGCTGGTGGTGGCAGGTTCGGTGGGCGTGCCAATGACTCTGCTTGAGTCAGAGCCGGGCGATGTAGATCTGTAGCTTCCACCAATGCACCTTCTCGTCGTTGCTCCTCAATCACGCCATCACCACCAGCCGTCGTCTCGGATTCCTCACTCATCGTGGTGGAGGATCTTGGTTGAACAGGTAGATGTATGTGTAGTAGTCTACTGTAGGTGTCGATCGTGAGGCGTGACTTGAAGGATACACCCAAGTTCGAGGCGGGAGGTTAGTCCAGGTCGCGTTTATCTCTGCTTTGCCACCTCGCGAGGAAATCGACTACAGCAGTATTGCTGCTTTCAGTAAACACGCTCCTGCCGCCTCCCGGCTATTGCATCATTGAACCCTACACTGTAAGCAGATTTTGTATACGGACGGTAGGTCTGTGTTCCGCCGCTCTGTACGCGTAAATTGAAGATACAATCGTTCGGAGGATAGTGGATGTGATCTTCATTCAATCTACAAAAGGAGTGCGTGTGCCTTCCGTTTTACCCCGACCCCACACCAATCGCTGTACTTGACATTATTTCTCCCTCGTAAAAGGTTGATTAGGGTGTTCAATAGCGTCGAGGTGAAATATATATCCATCCTCTGTCAGCCGCTAATTTTCTCTCAAGAACATCATCATGACGAGATGCCTCACCACGAAATCCCTTCACGAGTTTCTCATCTGCTCATGGCCAGGATGCAGCAGCAGCGCCTGTATACGAATGAGTAGTTTGAGGATGCCGGCGCATGGTGCACCCCTCGCAGATATAATTCTCTCAGCTCCAAACAACAGCAGTCAACGTCGACGAACAGCCCGCGACGGTTTCGTGCAATGCACCGAACTTGGGGGCTACGCGGACAGAGAAAGTCACAGCGTTTTTTTTTTTCTTGAGAGTCGTGCCTTGCGAGGTTGCAGACCACCACACTACTAAAACGGGCAAGCTGTCGGGCAGGTGTTGGGTATTGTGTTTGGGGACAGACCTTGGTGTGTTTCTCCTGCTGCCCCTGTCTCAGGGTGGCGAGCGGCCAAGGCTCACCAACCCTTCGGGAACGCGTTGGAGAAGCGGTCGTCGAGAGGTGAGAGGCCTAGTCGGCTCACCGAAAAAGCGGAGATTTGCACCCCGCCGCCCAAGCGGAGATTCAGAGAGAAAACTGCTGTGTATGTACGTTGGTGTAGGGGATAATCGGGATGACGATACGCTTCTCCCACTCCGCCGCTCCCGTTGCTCCCAATTCGCTCTTGCCTCGTTACGTCATGGACGCCGGTGTATCGAAGTACCCGATCTGTCGTTAATGTCTCTAAGCTGTGACCGAATCTCTCCAACCAAACGAGTTTCGCGCTGGAGCTCCATGGCGGTTGTACTTCAACTCTACAACCTACAACCAGACAAGCACAGAGAGCCAGCTGGGCGTGGTGGTTTCCGTCACGAAGTGCATAGCTAGTACAGCAGTAGGCAGTGGGTCGGTCTCTTGAAATGCTGCTCGTGGAGAGCTGCCGCAGGCCTTTGCTGTGAACGGAGGAGCGTAGCTGATGATCAAGGTTACCGTGTACTACATGTACAACTTGTATCATTCGACAATCCCAACGAACGGCAAGGGGATGATGGCACGCAGCACCAGCAGCTTGTTCCGAGGCTTCCCTCCGCAAGGAGGAATTATTTCTTCCCGGTGCCTCTCGCCATTGTACAGATTGCCACCGCTTACAAAATAGTTGGTAAGAAATTGAGGGTTCGAGTTTCCTTGGAAGTGCGGCAGTAATAATGTAACTACAATAGCATTCAACGCCGAAAGGCTTATCTCGTAGGTGACACAAGATACCACCCCCCCTGTAGACCGATTGTCGACGCTCGAATACTCCCAAGAAGAGATGCCAACCTCAAATGTTTGTTTTTCAGAGAGATCTCGACCATATGGTTCCAACTCCTCCATTTTCGACACCGCAACTCTTTCTGGTGAATTGCAATAGCAGGGGGTCGGAAACATCAGCGCCGAAAATTAAAAAATACAAAAGAGCCTGTTATCCGTAGGGGAGATGTCCCTATATGCTGTCTGGGAAACCGTAGACATACAGGTACTTTCTGACGCTATGAATTCATTGCTAATCTGTCTCAGGCTCTTTTCTATGATAGAGATGGATTCGTTGTGTCATATTAAGAAAAAAATAAATAAATAAATAACCGTCCGGGCGAGCTGTCCTAGCCGAAGTATCATGCATCTGATGGCGTGAACATGTCAAGGGCCCGTAGCAAGCCCACGAGCCTACCTCTCACCAATAACGTGTAACGCTAGCTTGCAAAATATTGGTCCCCTACAGTTTGGAGCCGCGACAAGACATACTAGACTTGGGTTCGCTCGAAAAATATGTCTTTTCTATCGTCCCTACAGTTTGGAGCCGCGAGCTATACAATGTACTAGACTTGGGTTCGCGCGAAAGATACGGTTTCCCTCCATTCACTGTAAAGACTTCAACACATACCGTTCAACTGTGGTCTTTTATCTCGAATGGGTAGTCTTTCTGTGTTTGTATTTATGTTTCCTAACATGTTTTTTCAATCTTCGCGTGCGGCTTTTTGTCCGACCTTATAATCACGCCTTCCCTCCGGAACTCCGTGTCCAGGCTATCCAACATATACCACCACGCGGAAAACAGTAGCAATAGGGCGCCGTCATGCAGCATGAGGCGGACATGATGCTGAGCTCGTCCACCAACCGCTGGCGGAAGCGGCCGCCAAACCAGGCCGGCGGCGCGACCAGCGGGGGTTCCGGTAGCAGCAGCTGGAGATCCACCAACACCGCGGCGGCAGACCGGCAGCACCTTGATCCCCCTCCTGCGGAGGCCGTGGGCGCGCACTCGTCAAGAACAGGGGCGGAGCAGCAGCCGCATCAATTTTACTACCCGGCTACAGCAGGGGTCAGCGGCGGTGGCCATCACCTTCCCGCGACGGCGGCACGGCCGTTAGCAACGAACGCCGCCTGGGTGGTGAAACCCGCGTCCTACTCGCTGCCGCCGCCGAACGCGACGGCATTGGCGGTAACGGCGGCCGCCCCAGCGCACGCCCCTCCCCCCTCGTCGACCGAGCTCCACCTGGCTGAGGGCCGGCAGCTTTCCCTTGCCCCTGGTCAGCAGCCGCCGTCGCAGCAGCCTCAGGCGGGGGGCCGTCGGAGACAAGGACGAGGCGGATACGGAGGACCACTACCACCACCACCACCAGCAACGCAGCAGTTCGAAACTTACCGCCAACAGCAACAACAACCACAGCAGCAACAACAACAGTCAAGCGGCGGCGGCGGCGGCGGCGGCAACGGGAGGGGTAGCGCAAGCGCCGGCACGATCGCGACCCTGATCCTCGCTTCCCTGCTAACGTACGCCCTCTACAACGCCTCAGTGGAGGCTCTGGCGGGACAGCGGACGAGACTGTCAGTCCCCCGTCGCCACCCCTCCAGCGCTTCGGCGAGAGGAGGGAGCTTGATCGGAACGTCCGGACGCGACGTCCCCGCCGAGATAGGCACCACGGGCGGCGCCGCTGGCGCCGCCGCCGCCGACAACACCGCCCTGCTCGAAGACGAAGACGACCATCTTTCAGACGGCGGCATTGGCTCCAAGGTCGAGTACTACGAGCGCGTGCCCCCGGCGGTGTCGTGGGGGGGCGGCGCCAATGGAGGGGAGGGGGGCGACGGAGGAGCCGCGGTGGCCGGGTGGGGTAAGGGAGTCTCTGTGGTGACCGTGAGCGCGTGGCAAACCCTGGCGGCTCTCGGGGTTGGGTTTTTGATGTCCAGGTTCTGGAGGCGTTTTAGGAGGCCGGAAGTCAGAGCGCTGAGCGACGCGGAGCGGGTGAGTTAATTGTTGTTGCTGCGGTTGTTGTTGTTGTTGTTGTTGTTGTTGTTGTTGTTGTTGTTGTTGTTGTTGTTGTTGTTGTTGTTCTGCGGTTGCTGCTGTCATTGTTGTCCTTTGTTTGTCTTGTAGCAGTGGTTTTCGTGGAGTACTCCCGGCCTCCCCTCCCCAAGCCTGGTAGGTGCATCAAGACACGCACATGACCGCCGTTACTTTGTAGAATAGCCATCTGCACGTTTGATCTGCTTCCGCCCCTTCGCTTGTTTCGTGTGCGTTGTCAGCCCCCTCGAGGCCCATCGATAACCCGGGGAAACTCCGTGGTTTGCCATTTTTGTCCCGTTGCCTACGCCCGAGACACATCATGGCGCCCTGCCTGTCCGTCCTCGGCACCATATGTTGGTCGATACACCGCACCCCCTTCTCCTCTCCGCTGGCCCGAGTGCCCCCCCTTCCTTCCAGCCGCAACAACAGCCTGATTGCGGTGCTCCTACATCGTTGTTTGTGCCCTCTCTCTCTCTCTCTCTCTGTTCTCACGGTTTCGGCAGACGCGGCGGAATAAGTTCCTGTTGGTGTTCGCGGCGGCGCATCTGGCGGGGACCGGGCTGGAGTACCACGGCTACGGTGTCATCGGTGCGGCCGCGGCGGAAGTTCTGCGCTCCACGGAAGCGGCGTTTTTCTGCCTCTTGAGGTGGGTTCGGTGGCGGAGCCGCTTGAGTTGTGGGAGGAGCCGGGGCAATCGAGGATGGACGGCAATAAACCACCGCAACCAATAGACAGCGCAGACTGCTTGTAGACGGGGAGAGGGCCTGGCTGCCGTGCGAGTAGATGTTGCCGTTCGCTGTCTTGTGGCGGTTACCGGTGCGGCACGGCTGTGGTCGTGACTCAGTAGTGCCGTGCGGCGTATGCGATAGGCATGGCGGTAATCACCACCAGGGTAGGCGATGCCACTGTCTCTACGTAGTTACAGTAGTACCAGTAGCTAAGAGCTAGGGTAAGGGTTAGAGCAGCAAGACGGCCAGTCGCACGGCGTCGCCAAGCCAGCCGAGCAAACCTGCGGTGCGGGAGTAGCCAGAGGAAATGGTGGATGGTCCAACAGTTCCTGATTTTTATCTTCCCCCACACCACTTTAGCTCACGCGCGCGTCTGCTTTGCCACCGCGGCGAGTGTTTTAGCCCGACAGTCATAAAAAAACAATCTAGTTAGGAATGGACAGTGCTCTCTGCTCTATGCCCTCGTCAGTTGACAGCATCCCACCCTCACAAAAGCGCAACATCTCGAAGTGGCTACGCAGTATGCACAACGCGGCCGAAACAGCGGGTGTACGCAGCAACAGTCTCTTTTCCACGCCCTCTCATGTCTGGGAACTCCCTCGCCACCACGAACAGCCGAAACCATCTCCCGAAGATGTCCTCAACCCGCCGCCCGCCTGCGCTTCCCTTAGCTGGCCTCATGCGAAGCCCGACTTGATCCTTGCCCTGCAGTAATGGAGTGATTCGTGCCCTGCAGTAATGGAGTGGTTCGAGGCAAAACGTCCGTTGGCTAGTCTCATGATTTGATTTCGGCTTCAAAGCCTTGCGCCATTCCGGCGTCGGGAGTATTTCGAGGTTAATGCCCCCCCGCCTCCCCTCCTTTTGTCTCTCTCCTTTTGTCTCTCTCCCTCTTTCTTATTTCTTATTTTCCTCTCTTGCCCTCTTCATTCCCCTCCCTTACACCTTTCGCAGCCTGAACGTGGGCATGCAGCGGCCGGGATTGGCATCGGTGCCCACCCTGCTGCTAGCCCTTGGCCTCGCGCTAGCGGCCACCCCGACAGCGGGGGACCTTAGGGCCGGGTGGGGGGGGCTCCGCGCGAGCCTGGCGGCCAACATGCTTCTCGCCGTTCGCGCCATCGCGGCTAAGGTACCCTCTTTTCTTCTGTTACATACGGCGCGATATTTAGATTCTTCGACAGGATTCACCACCAACTAAGAAAGTTAACTTCTCTTGCTGTGTTCTTATTTCGCCCGTGGAGTAAAGCAACATCGGCTATCAGTACATAGGTTTTGATGTGCGTGAGCTTTATGGAAGATTGGTTCCCCGCGTCGCCCCACCCGTGCTTGTTTCTCGCGCTCCCCCCCCCCCCTCTTCGCTCCGCGTTTCGGCCTCTCGTTTGTGTTCCCGCTCATTCATTGCGGTTGGGGTGACGTTTCGGGGTGCTCTCAGATGGCGCTCGATGACTACGGCCTAGATGAGATATCGGCGCTCTTTTCCGGTGCTAAGATGACCGCGGGTCTCCAGGTGAGAGGCGGCGTTCAAAGCGCGGGACCCCCCCCCTCTCTCGGGTCGAATGGAAACCCCTCTCTAGCAAGGAGGTGGACCCGTTATCTGTGGAAGTGTTTGCCCTCTTTTCTCGCTTGCTGGTGCGTTGCCCCACCAGGGCGAACTGTGCAATGGCGCTTGGTTTGGAGGCTCTTTGTCGTCTGCGATGACGGTGGCACGAAACGAAGACACGTCTCTGAGAAACCTTCCTCCAGTCGGTCGTGACCCACCCCTGCCGATACGTCAATTGTACACCGAGAACTGTAGACAGGCACCAGCATACATGGTACGAAAAACCACAATTTATGATCTCGCCGTCCACTACACCCCTCCCCGCGGTGCCCCCCCCCCCTCCCTCTCAGTGCTTAATTTTGTTAGTAGTGGAAGTGCCTCGTGCCGCCGCCGGCCTTTCTCCTCGCCTGCTGCCTCACCTTTGGGGGGTGGGAGTCATGGAGATAGACCAGCAGCAGCCTGGGGGGCCCGTCGTGTCCGGCGAGGGGGCCGGGATAGGGGTCGGGGAAGCGGGCGACTGGGGGGAGGGGAGGGAGAGGGCGAGGCTGGCGTGCCTGCTGCTGGCGAACGGGGTGTTCCTGTACGGGCACCTGCTGGTGCTGTTCGCTCTGCTGTCGAGGCTCTCGGCCACCATGTTCGCGATCTCTAGGTGCGGTCTTTACTCGTTGAACATACGAATATATGATCACAGACAGGCTGTTTGCCCGTCAGAGATTGTGCCACGGCGGTGGAAGGGAAGGGTGTGTTGAAGTCTTGAGCGGTGAGCGGGGGGCAAACTTGATTGTCCAGAGAGACGACGGCAACCTCGGGTCGTCGTCTCCACGCGGACGCTGATGGTGTAGGTGTCATCGTGAGAGATGTGGTGTGTTTGGTGTTGCCTGCCTGCCTGCCTGCCTGCCTGCCCGCCTGCCTGTCTCTGTGCAGGCCGTTTTAGGTGCGGGGAACATTCCGCAAGAGTACAGTTTATCCACGCCCGTCTCCAGATGTTCAGCCGATTCTGTGCCGGGTCTTTTTTTTTGGCAATATTTTTGTCGAGGAGCGTCTTCCTTTGTTTCTCAATGTAGGCAACGTTGGATGCCGGCCATCAGTCCAGCCCCCCTTGTTGCAGTGTACGCCCCAGCCCATAGAACACCTGTGTGTGCAAGTATACATGTGCATCTCCCCCGCGCAGCAGTGGGTGCTTCCATCGCCTGCGTCTGTTTGTTGTTCTATTCAGCGGGCCGGTGGGACGCATCGTGCACCGTTCGTGGGAGTTTTAACCCTTGAACGCATTTTTGTTGCTGCTGTGTGCCAAAGATTTTCTGCTCGCGATTTTTCTACTCTCCTAGTGCCCCCGCCGCCACCACGACGCATACTTTGTTTTGCGGCTTTGTGTCCTCGCTGTTTTCCCCACACAATGGTCTACTGTCCCAATGACCCCACTACTTAAATGGTCTAACGACTTCGGCATGCGTCTACATCAACAGTACCCCCCCGCCCCCCCACTACGCGTATTTGTTTATGCCGCTTTGTGCCCTCGCTGTTCACCACACGATGGTCTACTGCCCGGATTTCTCCGCCGCCGCCCCATTTCCATCCGACACAACCTGTCGCTGTCGCTCCCTTTGCAGTGGGTACGTGCGCGCTGCTCTGGTGTTCGTGCTGCTGCTTGCCCTCAGAGGCTCCGCCGCTGGCCCTCGCATCGTGGGGATGTCTCTCGCCACGCTCGCCGTCTCAGCTCATTTCTACCGGGCCTACGTCCGGGGAAGGTGAGGAGAGAAGACTGTCTTGCCTGAACCTTGTGATGTGGTTCTTCAAAATTTTCTTGGTTTCTTCGCACATGGTTGTTGGATAGAGTGGTGCTGACGAGGTGTGATTTTTTGCTGTGTGGTCGTGTAGGAATGAATGCGTCCCGACTGAGGAAGGCTGATGTCCTCCTCCTCGCATGGAGCGGTGTGTAGGGCGTGAGTTAGACCCAGGGTGCTTGCTGCAAGTTTTGTGAGGGAACGATAAACGGTGATATGTGACGATCCGATGCCATGCCACCTACCTCGATTTATTTCATTACGCCGTTGTTTGCGTCTGCACTCGAGGCGACTCGCGCGTTCTTGGGGCAAGGTGCCCAGTGGTGTCGATGTAGCCCGATTGTGCGGATACATTTCAAACACACCGCAGAAAAGGTAGTTGACCACACAGCCATGTAGCCTCGTTGTGGTGCTACTGTTACTGGTGCATATCAAACACACCGCAGAAAAGGTGGTTGGACCAGACAGCCGCCCCACCGATCGGAAACCGTTTGTTCTCGCAGGGCGACGTCCTCCCTCCTGAACTCGGGGGACAACGCCGAAGGCCTCCCGTGCGATGCCGACGACGGTGGCGAGGCCGGGGGCGACGCAACCGCCGCCGCCGCCGGGGGGCAGGAAGCCATCTCCTTCGTGCCCCCGTCCCCTCCCCCCCACCGCCGCAGGCTCCCCCGGCTCCTTCGCCGCGACAACGACGCGTCACCGGCAGCGGCGGCTCCGCTTTCTTCTTCCTCCTGCTCCTCCTCGTACTCGGGCCCGGCGGGCGGCGACGGCGGTAGGGCGGAGGATTATTCGGCGTCGCCCCCCAGCCGTCGCCCCGCGGTTGGGATGACTGCGGCCGGAGGAGGAGGAGGAGGAGGAGGAGGAGGAGGTAAGCCGGGTCTTTTCGTCCCGCTGCTGGGGACCAAGCTTGGCGACCGGAGGCGCGGGTTGGACGGCAACGGCGGCGGCGGCGGCGGACGTAGAAGCAAAAACAGCAACAGCTTGAGTGCCCCCGACTCCGCCGCCGCCGCCGCGGACGGCGATGGGGCGCCCCCCTCCGGTTTCGCGTGGAGGTGGATGGGGTTGAGGCCTTCGGAGACGACCGTAACGCCTCCTACCGTTTCTGCCGCGGGGCAACTAGAGGACAAGCAGCAGCAGCAGCGGCTTGAAGACGGTGTCGGCGGTGTCGGCATCGATGGCAACTTCGGGCTTCCGTCTCGTCAGCCTCACCACCACGGCGGCAGTGAGGTGCTGTCCCCACCGGCAGCTTTCGGTGGTTTCGCCGCCGCGGCCGACGCCACCACTGCCGCTGCTTCCTTCGCCGCTGACGGTTCTCGAGGCCAAGACAGCGGCGGCTATGCCCCCGAGGACCGGAGAAAGGCCCGCTATCCCGAAACGGGGAACCATGATTTTCCCGCGGAGACCTTCGTGGGAGTAGAAGGAACAGTTGAGACTGCGCCAAGGAGATTTGGTGCACCATCACCAGGATCACAGCAGCCTTACCCTCCAGTCTCCGCTTCCTCGAACAACAACAGCAGCAGCAGCAGCACCGCCGGTAGCAGGTCTACCGGATTGCTGCAGCAGCAGCAGCAGCAGCGGCGGCGCTCCGCTTCGCGAAGCGTCCCGTTCGCACCTCCTCCTCCGTCGTTCGGCTCCCCCGCGATCGTTGGCACTGCTACCACCGCCAGCTACAGCGCTGCCTTTGCTGCCCGCCGGGCTGGTGCGCCGCCTACAACCGCACCGCCGGCGGGGTATCCGGCGGCGACGGCGGCGGCCGCTGGGGGCGGACGGCGGGGAGAGGAGCCCTCCGAAGGTGTATCTCCTCCAGCCGGCCGCCGCGGGAGCGGACACGGCTTGGGGAGGACGGCGGCCTGCGTGCCTCGCCCCTTCCGCCGCCTCGGCGGCGACTCCGTCGTCGACCCCCCCGAGGAGGAAGGGGTTGTCGCCGCAGGATTCCGCGGGGCCACCATGGGCGGAGGTAGTCGTGCTGTCCGGACGAGGGACGGAGGAGAAGGCGGGGCCGGTGGTCGGGAGGTGTCGGGTAGTACGGGGGCGACGCTGTCGTCGCCGTCGACGTCCTCGTCGTCGTTCTCGCTGAACGGCTTCGAGGTGATCGACAAGGAGGAGGACATGTGGACCTGATCGGTCTCGATGGAGTCATGATGCGGTCTCGAGAGATTGAATCCCGAAGCTCTCCATACAGGACTCAAATGTTGCCTCGCGTACAGCGTTATGTTATGCCCGAGTACAGCGTTTTGTTAGGTATATGGAAGGTGGAGCTGATATCGATCGGTTGATTGATTCTTGGGGCTCTCGGTGCGGTAGTGTATAGCTTCCGATTAGGATTAGGTATGAATCACTGTCGTGACAGTCGTTCGAGGGTGAGTTGAGGGGATAGTGTCAGTGGATCGGCAACTGGCTGCCTATCAGATTGTCATGACCAGATCGAGCTCTGTACGTTATGTTTGAGCGGGTTTGAGCCAAATTTTGTTTGCGCTGCACAGTCGAGGCCGATAAAATTTCAATATTTTTTCTATATGTATTTTTGCTTGTGACGGAGGAGACGCGGTGTCGATGACTCGAATTGTGGAGTTGTTCGAATGTACACGTGTATTGTCGGAATTGGTGCGTGTATTTGTCGTTTTCTCGATTGTATCGATGGGTGGGGAGCGGATGTCCGCTCTCCAGCGGGCGTAGGCTGATCGTTTTCGCAAGTAGATTGCTCGTGGAATACAGAGTCTAACCCGATTCCTTCTTGAATGGGACGTTCACTCGCTTGTCTGTGCGTTAACAACGAATTATTATGCGAAACCTCAAGTTGAATCACTCGACAACGTTGCCTGGCGATGCACGTGTCGTGTGGACTACGGCTGCACGAAGTTGCCGAGGCTCTCCCCACAGAGGGCCAGGCCTAAACTCCGCCGCACACGCCTTTGTTGTTGTGAGGTTTACACGTGGTTTAATGGGTTTGAACTGCAACGACTGAAAGCAGCTGACTCGTTCAGGTCGAAACAAAGTGAAGGTGTCGCAGTGTCATGTAGTACGTCAGGACCCACCCTGCTGTTCGCACCGGCCTGCAGGGCCTTGCTCTTGTTTAATCGCCGGACACTTCGTTCGTCGCGTCAGAGCTGCGCGGACAACCGCATCAAAGCGTTGGTGGGTTTTATCACGAAGTACATTTTTTCTTCGGAAACATTGTATCCCGAGTGTGACAGCCAAGCGCGAAAAATAAGCGCAGCATATTGGAGATGCTACCCGTCTTGTTGTACTGCCGGAAACGGCAACATTCTCCAATGGACATCGACACAGCAGCACGACAGTACCTCCTACATACTCGAGATGGCATGAATGCCCGGCCACGACTTCCGCCCTCGAGGATATTGTCCGGGTGTAATTAGGACGCGCAGTCCATACGCGTCCACCCGTGTCCGGTAGATCTTACTCTGTTCCAGAAACGGAATATATCCGTCTCTATTTTCTGCTCACGTGGCGTTCCACGCGCGGCTTCTTCTGCTTGCACTCAGCATGCAGAAACCATCGCGTTCATTCATATCATCCCAGTTGAGTGCAAACTCTTTATTGCCCGCCCGCCTTTGTACTCGACAGAGCGCCCCCCGCGCCTGCAGACTGTTGATGACGCCATTCTATTTGATGTGGCTCGACCACATCGGTTCGCGCGATACACGTCCCATCACGGAACCAAACTTTGTCGAATAGTGCCGCCAAGGAACAACGTTCATACAACAATACGTTTCTCATAAGAGCAGCTACACTGCTGCACAACGCCAAGTTACGAAACCTCCGGCTCAACCCCCTAATATCTCGCGTGAGGGCAGTGCCGACGGCGTGTTGTCCTTCTTGTCGTCAGGCGGGCCGATTATTCTTGGTTCATCGGTAGCAACCTCCGGTGCAAGAGCACGAGTTACTCTGGCCACAGCTGCAAGGTTTGCAGAATAACAGAAAATCAAGACGAGTTCAAAACCGCGGTGGACTGTTGGGGGGAAGGGTAAAATGATTTGAGGTACTACTGTATTTGGCCGAAGACATCCAGGAGAAACGCGGGGGTGTTTGATTACGATGAATGGATGAAGCTGTGAGTCACATTCACACACACATACTGTGATAGCTCTCCACAACGAACTAGAGTGCAAGGTAACGCCTTTTGGTAGACGCGTGCAGTTTTCTTCTGTTACTACCGTTTCTGTCTTTGATCCGGAGGATAGTATAGCCTCCCTCATGGTGCCTTCTAACGGGGTGCCAGTTCATGGCAGATATAAGTGTTTTTGGGTTTTCAACCTTACTACATAGACTGGCGTCTTTTCATTGGTCAGCCGGTTAGCGCGGTCGGTGCAAATAATATATACGCACACATACGGACACATGTTGTCATACGGTCGCATTGGGGTGCGTATGTTGCAGCGAGTCTGATTAACGGCGACTCCAGACACATCAAAGAGGGGGTGCCTCGAACGGCAGCACCATATTATTTTCACACGTGGCGATTATCGCACGAACAGTACACCCTGAAATCACGGAACATGTATTCATTGGAGGAATGTATTGCCAAACGGAGCAGCATATATTCATTCGCCAGTAAACTGAGCGCAAAATGAAACGAGATGACACTGGTTGACAGTAAGGATATGACAACCAACCGTATATGAAATAATCTGTCTTTCACGTGGCCCCTTGGAAGAGCATAGCATCACCAGCAGTGGAGGACAACTAAATTTGCTGTCTTGACGGCCTCGTTTCCGCGTAGGAGTATTCTCGGGAGACCTAAATATTTTCGATCTTGTATGAAACAGCACAATCGAGGTAATCTATGTAGAGTGCACAGAACCTCGCAGATGTTTTGAGTGAATTCTGCTTCGGGATTACCGTAGTAGTGCCACATTAAACAACAGATTTGCTGTGGATGTTTTCATACTTACCCGTAGGAGCAGCCTCCAGCGGAACGCTTGGTGCCACAGTTGCAAGGGTTGCCGCCTTGCTTGGTAAAAATCAACGTGCAGAGAAAGAAGTGATAGGAAAGAAGGTGTGCGTGAGATGAGGGGGGGCATGAGCAAAGGCAGCACAAACCACGACGACGGCGAAGCAAGACAAGCTGGCGGTCGAACTTGACCTAACGCAGGTCCCTTGGTCTTGTCTTGAGTCCCGTCGACATGAGTTTTGAAATAAGTCGCTTGTGAAGAAGACTTGAGAAATATTGGTGTGATGCGGGTGGGCGATAGTTGTGAGAAGAGGGGCGCGTGCGAATGAGTACAGAGCAAATGAAACGTTGGAATGTGATTCCGCTTTCCGGAGGCGCCGGTGTTGACCAATAGGAACGTGTCTGCCCGTTTTATCCTTCCCCGGTATCTTGGTGGTCTTCCTGATCCCACGAAAAGAGACGTTCCGAGAGATGTACCGCCTATTCTGCAGATGACAGTTCCGCGTCTTGCGGTTTATTCCGTCCGTGTCGTCGTCGAACCGCAGAAAACAGTTTGAAAATGACGGTCAAGTCTGGAGGTTGCCGAAATGCAGTTGTAAGTATGTTCGGTTGGGGCAATCACGAGTCCCCCAGTCGAGGCGTTTTTTGCTGCGTGTTCACCAACAGGTGGTGCCGTAACACGCCCTATAGCGGCCTCTGGTGCGGGGGTAGTTGCAGGTGGTCCGCTCTCTTGCCCCAAGGTTGTATGCGAAGCTCTAGGTCACGTGCCACCGCGACACCTCCCAAAGACTGTCGGCTACAATTTAGCAATTTAGGGGCCGTTCGTTGCGGCTTGGCCTGTACGGCGAGTTTTCGGCGAGCGTCAGCTACATTTTTCTCGCATTTGTGTTCCGGATATATGACGTTTCGTCCATTCGCGTTGGTCGTCGCAAGTTGTGTTCCGATTGGGTGTACTGGACGGGGCGTTCCATCGTACGAGTTTTGCTATCCAGCATTCAGGCAGGGTCCGGACGCAAACTCAAACATCTAGCGTCTATGTCAAGGCACCTCTCTTCCACAGCGAACTGATTGTTCACTTTGAACCAACACAAGACAATACAAACATCGTGTACAGTTGCACTACACCTCACAAGGATAGATTTAGATTTGTTTAACTTGCAGCGTGTTCCTTGCTTCGAATGAAATACAACTGTTTTTTTCTCCTAGAGGTCTTCCTGGACAGTAGCCTCTGTTGAACAATGTAGCGAAAGTCCCACCTTATCCAACATTGATACCGTTCATACACCCGATACAGTCTGACTGTTGGAACACAACCCCTCAAACGTCGCTCATTTTCAGCCTGCCCTGCAAAACGACGACCTGGCCCCTTGTGCATCGACGAGACATCCCATACCCTATGCACGAAACACCCCGCAAAACATCAGTCCTGCTTCACCTACGCATTGCTCCACGAGTCACGGCTTTCCTTCCATGGAAAGGCTGCCGGGGTCCCCAAAACGACCCTCAACATTTCCGACTATCCAAGCGCTCCCCGAGAGCGATTATACTCTTCACGAGGCCGTCAACATCTCCTTGAACTGGGCGAACCCTAGCTGTCCCGCCCCGTCGACGTCAAGTGTGTCGATGATGGCCTCGATGTCGACGTCCAGGCCGAAGTCTGTCTTGACGATCTTGACGATCTTGTCGACGTCCGCGGACCCAGTCTCGTCCGGGTTTCCACCGCAAGCCACGAAGGCGTCGACTTTGGCAGAGCGAGCGAGGCGACCGGGTGGGGTGCATGGGACATCAGGACAATATTCCGTGACCGGCAAAAGAAAAAGAAGACCTTCGTATCAAGGAAGTAGTGGTGTATTCAGTACCACCGTCGCTCCATGCAGGTCAAAATACTCGACGGACCTGAGAGAAGGGTCCTGACAAGGGCTCTGATGTGGTGCCACATCAAGATTATTCACGGCGCCAGGCCTTACATGTAATATCCGACCACGCCAACCTCCTCGTCTCATCTCACCCGGCTTTCACAAAAGCATCAAAACAAGTCGTCGTCGCCATAAGGGGGGTGCCCCAGTTCTTGTTGTGTAAATGGCCTTCGGAAATTCCATATCCGAAGAAAACCAAAACCAACCAATATGCGGGAGTACCTCCCCAGCTCCCGTGAGCGTCAATGAATCTCATTGAAATTGAAAGCCAGCTGCCAAACACCTAGTGCGGACCGACGTGGTAGCCGCCACTCAGGATTTCGGAGTAAGTTACATATGAAACTTGTTGTTTGCCGTTTTCCCGAACGCCAACGCACAGTCTCTTCTGGAGCTCAGGAAAGAGAATGTTCGCGCCCATACACGCGAGTGCCCAGGACATATTGGTGCTGGTACGGTACAATTTCTTTCATTGTTGGTGTTGTCGTTATGGCAGTGGAAATATGGTGGTTGTGATTGTGATTGTTGTTGTTGCTGGTGGGTAGTGGTGTTGAGCCGGTAATATGCGATTCTAGCACCAAACGGCTCTGAATCTACGCCGATTATGAACGTCATTATCCCAGTGCAACCGGTTCAGATACCCTGTCAACCCAACACCCCTGCCTGACCCTTTCAATCAAGGCTCGCAGACCGATGGCATTGATGCGCACCTAAATCTCCGCTGTCGCCAGACCAGATGCTCCGGACGCTCTTCTGGCTGGCGACAATCTTCAAAAAGGAGGTGAAGTCTGGGCCAGGTAAACGAGGCAATGGAAACGCGGGAGGAGTTTAGACTGCCGTCGCAATGAGGGAGGGAGTGTGGTGCTGTGAGAGCGTTCCATCCGACCAGACGAATGGAAGCAATGGATGTCTCCGACTCCGACAGCGAGAACGAACAAGGATAATAGAAGGAGTTGGGACCTGACCATCCATGAAGCTGTGGGGACCATTGACGATGGGCTGGATAACAAACGGTACGAAAAAGGGAGCGGGTCTTCGTACCCTTCAGCAACACACATACACAAACGCGTGCCATTAGTGGCCATGTTAGCACAGGCTATAAGGAATTCCCATCGACAATTGAGCTGAAATCTACGGACGCCGCTGGACTAGTTACAAAAATTGGAACCAAGAGGGCGCCCTGGTGTGTAAAGTCGAACAGCCTGAAGTTTTGGCGCCGACTGCTGTCGCTCAAATACGTGCTCGTCCACCGCGTTCGGCCAACGTCCACCATTAGAATAACTCCGAGGCCTTCAGGGGGTGGTGCTACTGTCGACCTTCCCCTTGAAAAATAAAAGAAAAAATAAGCCTCTTATCCACCCGACCTGATTACCGATTTCCAGTCCTGATATAGCTCCGAGGGATTACGGCACTATCCTTACAGATATGCGTCCATATCGTATCCGCAGACTGGTGTGGGCATTCCTTTCCATTATCGTCGCAACTCGACCCACACCGGGCGCATGAAGCTCACGAACGGCATCATGAGACAATGCAATGTCACCTTGAAACAAAGAGTGATGTGCCGGCAGCCTACAATACTCGTCCGCGAAATACTTCCCCCCCCGACATTCGGGTACAGAGAGTATCTGAGATTGAACGCTGACTCCCCCACCCGCAGGCAAGCCAATACCGCGAGCCGCGGCCAAAGATTGCATAGAGGCGCGCCTACCCGAGAACAGGCCACGCAATGCTTGCCCTGTTGCTCCCGTCGAAGGCTGCTGGGGAAAGCGCGAAGGCATATCTACCCTGTTGATAGTGAAGAGTCGATAACGTGTGTGCTTGTGCCGGTGCTGCTAGTACTTTTCGGTGACGTCTGTTGTCACGTGTTCCGACAATCGCTGGTGGTTGTTTCAACTACTCCTCGGAAACTGGGGTGCCCAGCAGCCAATCAACATGCAAGCAGACAGCAGTGCCCGTACCCCACGCCTGATTCAGCCTGCACCCTGACGTCCCGACAATCCATAATGGAACTCGTCCGCCTTTTTGCAAGCTATTTGGTGATACGGCAGCACAGTAGCCGACCATCTCAACCAAACCGCTGCAACCTAGGTTCCCGGGGGGAACTCTCTGACAAAAACGCGGATGGATGAACCGACCACCGCCGGCTTGCCAGGAGAGCACCTCATGTTTTTTTTTCTTCATCCATTATTACACAACGAACGCATCTCTATCGACAGACAACAGTCCGCACACCCGCCAAAAACCAAATGGATGAACCGACCACCATTTGCGTGGCCCGCAGAGCGTCACTTGGCTGGAATGAGTGTGCCAGAACCACCGTGAAAACAAAACATTAACTCTTACCGATGAGGCCCTTCATCTCCCGGTCCACCGTGCTAACCACCTCGAAAAACTCCTTGTCGGTGGGGTTCTGCCCGAGCTCTGCGGTTTTGCCCCGGGAGGATATCCCGTCCGTTTTCAGCGGCGCCGGCCACGTGTGGCGGCGTGACGAAGGAGAACAAGGGCAGGGCAGGGCAGGGTTGCGAGTCGTTAGAAGGTTCTCCAAGCATGAGAGGTGTAGAAGATTCCCACGGGAACAATAAAGAGATGGAAATGTCCTGGACGAAGGAACGAAAACATTTCCAGTAGACTAGATACCTCTGGCTGTATCGCTCTTGGCCCTTTCCGCGCCCGTTCTGGCCCAACAGAGACTGCAGCTTAGCATCGTCTCGGCGGAGTTTATCGCATTACAAATGGGCGTGCCCCAGTTTGTTTTGTTTGATTTTATTTTGTTTGATTTTAGCAAGGCAGCGAGTGCTTAAGGAGCTGGTGCGTGACGAGGCTCAGCGAGGCAAGATGAAAAATGGCCGTTGCCCCGACGTGTTGCTCTTGTGGTAGTGCGTGGCAGGCAAACCTCTATCTATCCATCGATTCGGTGAATACTGCACACCATGAAAAGGTAGAAGAGCATGGGGGTGGTTTAGATGTTTGCCCAGTTCTTGCTGGGAGCATGCTCGCAGCTTCAATCCCTCACAAGAGGGAAATTTCCCGTCCCAGGTCGACTCATAGGGAAGTAACCAATGTCATCATTCCGGAATCCCACACCTGTTTTCAGTCTCACCCATCGGGTGTTACCCTTCGTTTCGCAAAGCTTTTGATCCAAAATTGTTTCGGTACCTCTCCAAACCTTTGCCCAACAAGGTACGTAGGTTTTCTACAGGGCGGGTCGAAGAGTTCGAGGGCGAGTAGGCCGGAGCTTTAGTGCAGCATCTCCGACGTCACATTGCCAATCCTCGATGGCAACAACGAGCCATGAGATTGCATTTTTTTTTTTTGTCTCGATGGATCCGCGGTGCAAGGAAGGGAAACTCTGTCTGCTTGGGTGGACCCAAAAACATGATGCACATCACTCGAGTCTCATGTACCCAATACGATGAAAGGCAGCGGCGAGGGCAGCGAAAGCTGGGGATGTCTGTTCGTAGTTGGAGTTGACCTGAGCCCGAACGAACGTCAGCGGAACTCTCATCCGCTGCCATTCACTACTTCGTTTAGGCTTGCTCCATCGGCCGATGTAAAGCCCGACCCACACATGCTGCGCATCTCAGAAACTGCGTCAGGGTCTGTGGCGTAGACTATAGTACGCGCACGAATTTCGATCAAGTTCCGACTTGCTCCACAAGCTACCAAAAGGAGGGCTACAGACGATACTGGAGAGCGTGCCTTGGAATCATTCCAGAGGGCGGAAGTTCATGGGCATCACGAGGCATTGGCAAGCCTGCTGAAGGCTTCAGGGCTGCTGTTACCGTGCTGCCGAAGGTTGCTGCTGCGGGATGAAAGGTTTGAGGCCTCTTTGATTGCTGCGCGTTCTGTACTACGTAACAGGCCCCATTTCTTGAACTGTGTACATAGCAAAACCTACCGTAAGCCTCAATTTTTCTTGGGCGACCCGCTGGGGATTGGGGCCAGCGGCTGCGAGTGTTGGGCCAGCAAGTGTCAAACGTTTGGATTTATTGGTTTACTCGCAGTTCACACTTTTCTGCCGCAGTACCGGTACATATGTAGACAACAACCGATTCCTCGTCTTCTTCGTCATCCACCCATCCGCATAATGCGCAGTAGAACAGTTGTACTCTTCCATGTGTCCTAGGGCCGTAAGTGTTCGTGTGCACCGCCTCCGTGTAGGAGTGTGTAGCATCGGCAAGATTTCCGAAGGTGCTTCGAATTCCGCCTCCAAAGTGGCTGTGGTGATAGTATTGATGCGGCAGTGTTGACCCCCTCCCGAGTTACTCCGAGTGGCTCGTCGCACCAAGAGGGTGAGCGCTCTACGCGAGCAGGTCTCCCTATCTTGTGCCGCATCCCACTCTTGTTGTGCTCAGAAAGCTGGCGTTCGCTCAAATTCGTTCGTTGTGGGACGTAAGGGGGGCACTTACCCTGGAGAACGATGCGGAGCTCCCACACGTTGATGTTCCCCCGCCTGCCCACGTCCACCTCTCGAAAAGCTTCCTGGCAGGCATCTATCTCCTCCTGTGATAAAGACATTGCCCACACCACACCACAGGGTCCACAGGAGGGTTTTCTCTGCCCTGTGAAACACCTCCGTCGCCTAAACGCCCTGTGTACCAGACAACCCCGCTGGAGCCAGGGAACTGCAGCCCTCAAGCGTCCACTTTCACCAAATCCACCGAAAACAGCTAGACTACCATGCCACTTCGCACAATCCACATGATTTGTCCTGGTCAACCGTATCCGCTGTGATGTGCTTCGCTCCACTTCGTCTGTGACACCGGGGCCGAGCTGCGGGGGCCGAGTTTGTCAATCTGGTGACTGGTGACGGACGATGGGCAGCGGGCAGAGGGCAGAGCAAAAAAAATAGAGCCGGACGAGGCCAAACCACCTACACGTGACGGTTCGGGGCAGGTGCGGCGCAACTACCACCGGCTTGTCTACTTTCGTTATGCATGGGTTTTTCTGCTCCGGAACGTCAGGCAGTCCAATGTGTGGAGCGTTGGCGGTGCTTCTCTTGCTAATAATTCAGAAAGTCACAGCATAGAAAGAGCTCTGTGTGAGACGAGCAGGCATTCGCCGATCCATCCGGCATCAAGAACCCTCGACTGTGCTGCTTTGTGCATGGAATCATGCATTTAGACCATGGACCACCAAATTTTTGCTCGTCGGGGGAGGAGGATACTCTCCGCAGTCGAGTGTGGCAGCAGCTTCGCCTGGTGAGACGCATTTCGAGCAAAACGATGAAGGGTTGGGCCACGTAGCACGTAGCACGAAGACTACAGTACGTCCCAGCGGCGATTGATTGTTGCGACTTGGTTTTCGGCGTCTCGTCGTGTTTCAAGCCTGATGGAAATATCGTGTTCAACAGGCCAAGAGCCAGGGGTGCATGTAACGGTAGCGCCACACCAGCCAACGGAAAACTCCCAGTTTGGACAGACAAGCTCAGGAGATGACGCAACCGAGAGCAGGAAATGGGAATTTCGTGCTAGATTGGATGTCTCTGTGAGGATTGATCTGCCGTTCATGCAGTGTGTCGATGGCTGCAGGTGGTCAGGCACTGAAAATAAGTTCGAAGAATAAATTGTCGACTACAGGTTTCCGCGCAGGATGGTCTTGTTGTTTATCCCAGGCGGTGTTGCTGCTTTACGCAAAGGTCTCCTCCCGGGGCAAACAACGCGCTATTGGGGAATCCTGCTCAGCCCCGGAAGCTTTCGTGTACAGGAGTTCTTTTCACCTCCGTACATTTTTTTTTTCGAATCGTCTGTGCAACAACAACAGTGAAACCGTAGCCCCACCACTCAACGCACGTGAAGACGGAAACAACACGAGAGACGTAGTCATTGGTGAAACCAAAATGCCGTCATTGAAGCAGCATATGCCTGAGCTGCACCGCACGTTGAACGCAAGTCTCCCATCTCCCGTCATTTCCTCGTGTCACGGCGTGACGCAGGCACGGTCGGATGATAGCAAGGATGAAGATCGGAGGCGACAGGTTGAGATTTGCCACCTCTCGCAGTCGTCCTCTGCGCTGATTGCCCACGCGGGGAGCGACATGGCTTCAGGGTAACGCCGAATACGTCTGTTTTTGTTTTAACTTTGCGGCAAAGACAGCGGAACACCGAAACAGCCTTTGCGGTGCCCCCCACGACTAAGGTCCCACAGAAAAACTTGCAGCGGTGGCGACAGTGCTCCTGTCCCCCTCATCTCTATGCGATGTACACTGCTGTTTTTGTTGCCCACCATTTTGTGGCCTCGCATATTACCTGTGCCCGCTTTACCCTGCTAAGGAGACTCCGACGCGAAGTCCCAACAGGGGAGGACGACGGAGAGGGTGAGGAAGAAGAGCAAAAGTCTGAACGACGCCCTGCCGTTCTATGGAGGAGGGCTAGATTGAAACAGTTGCTCCGCTCGAAGCTGCGAGCCGAGACAGAGACCATGGACACGTCTTCTCTGAAATGTATGGCCTTCCATGGCTTCTCAGGGCATTCGTCCGGCAAGAGGTGTGAGAATTGGAACATCGATGAGCAAATTTATTGATGGACATGCGGGCCAAACCAGGCGTTCTACAACCCCCCCCTGTCTCTTCAGCATCTCTCAGCGTAACCTTTTTATACGTTGATATCAAGAACTCTCTTGTACACGCAATGTCACCCCCCTCCCCCTCCATGTGATGCTTCGCCATCTTCGTCCCCGCACGCCGAAATCAGCTTGAGAGCCATCAAGGGGCTTCACGCCACACCGTCCGACTTAACTCAACGCGTTTCCGAGGAGAATGTCATTGCTGACTGTGTCTACCGATCACATCACCCTTGGAAAGCGGTGTGGGATCGGAACGCCTTCTGCGGGTACTGCGACCGACTCGTGTCCATCGGGAATAACTTTCTGGGGTGCTTCGTCTGCAACTCTGTGGCGCACAGGAGCTGCCACTCCTCGAATCTCCAGGTACAGCGCCCACCGGGACCCCCGGTCCGGTCATGGATATACTGCCGACCTTTTGTATAATCTCCACAAGAACGCAACCTCCCAAGCGGTCTGGTGGGTACTGAGTAAAGTGGGATGTTAAACGGCGATTTTGAAAATATGTTCATCACCGGAGTGTCTCGGAAATTCACGAGAGAGAATGTGGGTGTGGGCGCATCGGCGCGCGTGCTTCGGAGACAAACCTGATGCGCCCTAACACCTGGTCAACGGATTCGAAATCGTTCTTCATTTCACATCCATATTGGCCTGCTGTCACTTGATTCCCAAACCAATCTTTGGCCCATTACTCATACTGTTACCAACCACATAGAGCGCACTAAATAACGTGCCGGGGCTCATCTCGGTTCCGGCTTGCTCTCGGCCGAGGGCTGTTCTGCACTCAGGAATTGGCCTTGGTTCTCTCAAAGTGAACACGGTTTGACAGGAGGAAAACCAACCCGTGCCTGATGTACAACACCAGCGCATCACTTGCTGCTACGGGGTGATGCTCTCTGATCGACTACTTTCGCATGGACCTTCGTACCGCTCCATTTACCCTTGCAGGCGCTTGTGGGGAGCCTCTGCGAGGAGGCGGTACGGCAGATTGAAGAAGAGAAGGAACCCGAGTCCGTAGATCGGAACCAGGTCGGAGACAGAACCAATGCCCTGGTGCAAGATATATCCTCTTCTTGTCGTGTCGTCGCCACCTTGTCTGGTCGCGAGCGAAAATAAATTATGCGAATCGCAAGAGCTCAAATACTAACTCTGGTGTGAACTGTGTGCCAACCACACCGTCGAACCAAGAACGTAGGAAAGAATGACCCCATTGACAACGGATGCGGATTGTCGAAAATTGGAAGAATCTAGAACAGTTGTTGGTAATCAGTGCTTCGTCGAGGGAGAAACGGCCAGGATGATAGCTGGTCCGAGAGGTGGTAGCATCGTGTCGGTTCCTTGCCACCCCAGTCCCGTGAACGTTGACCGTACAAACGTTTCTGCGTTTGTCTCCCTCTTGGTGCCCCTCTCGCGAAATTTGACCGTGTCCTTCGTCCTTCTTGATTTTCTCCACCTCGGTCTACTGTTTCGCTCGTATGTTCTGATGTACCCGGCTTGACAACGCAGCTGCGGAGGACTAAAGTCGGAAACAATGAATGGGTGTGTAAGGACTGCTTGGAGGAGCTCACGGAAGCATCGAAGGCATCTTCTTCGCATTCTTGATCTGCCAACATCCGTGGTGTTGCAAGCGCATCTCGAAGATAGAAGTAGAGACGGCTGGCCTGATTCCTGAAGTGGGTAACGTTTCAGCGGATAATAGGTACCTGTAGATGCGTGTACACGTTAAATGGCCTTCACCGTTCGGGCTATAGAGAAGGTCTACTGCATGTTCGACCTTCAGCCAAACCATCGGTGCCCAACGAGGTACCAGATACTTCTATGTGCGCGTGCAATACCCTTGAATGGTCTTTGCCAATCGGTAGTTTGGGGAGGTCTACTGCGTGCGTCTAGCAAAACCGTCTGGCTCTAGAGGTTGCAGATTTACACTCTCCTGTCGGAGTAAAAAAAACTGAGACTATATAGAGATTGTTGAAAGCAAGCCGACGAATATCGTCGGCGTTGCTAATCCCAAGCTGTTTTTTTCTTGTTGCTTATTGTTTCAGGCTTGAGAATGGAAATGGGGACGGACTCATCTTGTCATTTCGTCAAGAACCGACAGGTGTACCGTTACTTTAGAGCCAATACAGATTTGAGAACGGCCTACCCATCAGAATGCGCCGGAATGCGTGCATTTGTGTTTTGCAACGGCAACTTGCTCATCACAGTGTCGCGGACCCCAAAAAACTGCTGTAGACGAATAACTTACTTTTATTGCCGACAGGGAAGAGAACGAACCAACGGCACAGCGGTGTTCCCCGTCGTTGTCCAGCTGGCGCACAGTCGTATTGCTGGCATACAGTCGAATTCGGTGCGAAAGGTAGCCCACGTGGTCCAATCTGCCGTGAACACATCATCGCGGCACACGCACCCGACCTCACCGGCATCCATATACGTTTGTCATGATGCAGAGATACTAGCGACCCGCACATGTTGACTTTAGTATGCTCTGAGTTTCATTTTGCCAACATTGTTGTGTTTATTGCCCATATTTAGCCAATACGACGTTTCAGCGTGTGAAATTTGCAAGTTTTGGGAAGATTGCCACTACAGAAATAGGGTGCACCAATTGCCACGCTCGTTCAACAGATGGTTACGGTGTAGAGAATCAAGATGCAGAATGGTCACAGGTTCTTGTTGATTGGTCCTTTCCTCATAGCGAAAACTGCAGCATCCATACGTGACCAATCTCCCACACTACTGATAGTTTTGCGAAATCGCCCATGGGACACCATGGGCACTTCATGGGCACTTCATGGGCCGTCCATGGGCTGCTCATGGGCGGCCCACGAAGTGCCCACCGTGGGCACTGCAACCTAGAACTTCGCCACCGGCATATCAACCTAGAACTTAGCCACCTGCACATGAACCTAGAACTTAGCCACCAGCGCCAACCTAGGACGTATGGTGTGGGTTTGGGGATAGGGTTGGGTTAGCGTTACGGTTATTAGCCGCTCGTGCCAGTTCCAACGCGGATAAGCTATTGTTTAGGAGTACACTGGTTCGGTTGAAGGGCTCTCCTTGGCCGCCCATGGGCTTCCCATGGGTTGCCCATGGGCCACCCATGGGGCTACCCATGAACAAGCCCATAGGCGGCCCATGGGTCACCCATGGGTCACCCATGGGTCACCCATGGGAGTCCCATGGGTCGTTTCGGAAACTGTAGAACGTGTTGGAGACCCTCACGGGAACGTATTCCGATGTGGTGTTTGCCAACGTCCTCCAAAGACGGCAGACTCAGTTTGCGATGTTGCATTTGAGTTGCAAGCCTCAGCGGTGCCATTCGTTTTTCTTAGTCTCCACAATGGGAAAGACAACGTTGGTCACTGGGGTGTTTCACAGAGGACGACTTTCTTCGAATTTGGCGCCATACATGTTAATAATGTGGGCGGCATGGTTTGGGGTCTCGATGAATTCACCAGGGCCGCCGTTGAAGGTGAAGAAGTGATGAACTTTCTTGCTTGCCACGTCCTCCGGATGAAATGGGGCTGTTGATGTTGAACTTGATGTGGGCTGCTTATCGTGAGAGAGTAGCCGCATAACACAGGCTGCGAACACGTGGTGGCGTGCACTTGCTGTATTCTTGACACCGTTGTCGATCACTTGATGGAAGTGTTGATTTGGAGGAGGCCTCCTGCCCCAGACAGGAGGTTCTCGCCCATGGGTATATTTCCACTGTATGAAATGTATACGCCGCGGTCACATGCCCACTGTAGGCGAAAAGGATCACTCACTGTGGGTAGTGAAAAGTGTTACTTCGTACAGCAAACTAATTGACTCTAGAGTTGGGCAGGCAGAACAGTCTTGAGTTTTCCTGTCCTCAATGTTCTTTCGAAAAGTTTCGCCTGTCGGAAGAGACTACGTAGTGCCAATGGGTGTACAGATTTCCAAGAAACTTCCGTGCCGGAACTGGTTCCATCTGATTGCCTCCAGACTACTGAAACCCAAGCAGTCTGGTGGCATATACATCACGGTGAACTGCCAGAACAACGATATCACTCAGATGCCTCACAGCCCTTTGCCTCGAGTTGACGGTCTACTAAGAAAAATCGCCAAGACCCAACGTGTACTCCCGCTTCGATCTCACTTCGTCGTTTCAATAAATAATCATGAGCCACAAAGACACCGTTGAAGGCCTCTGTACACCGACATGACTCCTGGAATAGTGTCGCATGCCCCAGGGTGTACTACTGTAATACTGCCCCCCAGTGCTTCATGCGTGTAATTTACGAGGTGATCAAAGGGCTGGAGAATGTCGCCGCCTACCTACAATAGATGACGTGGATAGTTTCGCGCGGCTCAGAAAACATACCCCCGTCAAGTGTACCGTTGGTACCGCCGACACTCCGATATTCTTGGACTCGCCATCTCCCCTGCTGGCCTCCGGCCTTGCGCAGAACAAGTCGCGGCACGCACCAAAATACCAATGCCGAAAGATGTGATGCAACTGCCGTTCACTCCTTGGAGTTCACTCCTTCGAGGTCTGTCCTACTGCAGGCCGGCCTTCCATCCCGAACATGGCCAAGCACACACGTCCTACGTGTAAACGGGCGGCTACGGAAGAACACGACATTTGAGTTCACCCCACAGATGGAGGCCACCGAGCGCTCGATGCATGCTGATCTGGCCCAACCACCTGTCTGTATTGGTGTACCCCAACTGGGATACAGTCGAGGACGGCACCCGCCCCGTTTGGTTCTACACCGACAGTATAGTTATAATGGCCTCGGCTCGACTCTACATAGAGCAAGAACAGGACCGTGAACAGGACGGCGGCACGATTCCTATCGTGTTCATCAGCCGTGCCGCTCTCGGTTCCGAATACAATTGGACGGAAAGCTTTTCTGAAATCGGCGAACACAACCCGCGCGTATAGCGCTGGCTGGAATCCTTGGCGTCTCGAAGCTACAACGCCGACTTCCTCTCTCTCAAAACTGCCTCCCCCCGCCACGGAGCAAGACCGCACCGATGGCAGTCATCACGGAACAGGAGGAGGCGGGTGTTTTCCCTGCCGACGTTCCAATGGTAAGGCAGCACATCAGTCCTATTAGCGGACCGATCCCCCCGTGCTTGCCACTTGGATATGATTTTCTTTCGAACAGGGCCCCTCGATCTGTTCAACCGCCGCACAACAGGGCGAAGCATACAACGGTGCCCCTTGTCCGCTGCAGTGAGCGGGAGCTGCTGAAACTCGGGGAGGCGTCATGATTTGCGCTGCCCTACCGGTCATGCTTCGGTTGTCGCACGTCGTGAGCTGTAGCTCGAGATCGGCTTTTGAGGCTCGGTCGGGAAAGGGGTGGGCTATGCTAGTGAAAATGACACGGCGAAAAAAAGAAACTTTTGGTCGGGAGAGACCCAAGCTAGAGCTTGGGAACTGCTGCCGACCCCTTCTCGCGATGCGCACTGAATGCAAGCACTACTGCAGGAGGAAAAAAGAGCCCTAAGCGTAAGGCAACCACCTGCACCCAAACCACGCCGGAGACGAAGAAGCGGTTGGCTTCCGTTCCTCGTAGACCGGCCTTTGTGCTGAATACCTTGTCCCGCGACTTCGATTTTCTCCAACATGTGTAGCGAGCGTGTTCTGAATGTCATGGACGGAAAGTTGTCGATCTTCACGCGCCAAAAACCGAAGCCAACCACCGCAGGAGGGGTCTCAAAGGAGAAGAGCCCTTCTGTGTGACCACGGATTGCAGCTCCTACATGTACCCGGCAGAAAAGCTGCGAAGCACTGCTATAAAGAGATGGAAAAAAAAAATCGAAAAGACGGCAGAGCCGCGACCAGACGAGGTGCTTGGTTCCCCCAATCCCCGCGGAATAGGCACCTAGCTCCACGGCTGTGCTCATTGCCTACTCCAACATGAACAGACAGGACAAGCACCCCGACACGAATAACAGAGATCAACTCTATAGCGGCTTACGGGAATGATCGGGCGAGAGGCGCTGACCTCCTTCTCCACGCCACCATCCCTTCCTGGAATCGTACCCTAACTTGTACATGCGTCGCTCCCTATCGAATGCCGCGACATCATTCAACGCGCCCACGGTTCGCTCGCTCGCCGACGCTAGCCCTTCCCCCCGGCACCGGCTCCCTTGCCACCGCCCTTAGCCTTGGCCTTCCCCTTGACCCTCTCCTTCTTGCCCTTGGTGGTCCTATCTGTCGGGACCCTCTCCGTCACCGAGACGTCCTCCGGAAAAACAAACCAGAACGCCACCCCAACCGCGTACGTCACCGCCCACGAGAGACAGGCCCACCACGCCAAGAACCCGGTCACCCCGGACCAGAACGCCTCGGGGAACTCCGGAATTGTTGAGATGAAGGCCGCCAGCCCTCCCCCCCCTAACCCTAACGCCGCCCCGCCGCCGACGGCGGCGCCGCTATTCGGCGCCTCCGCGGCTCCCGCCGCGGCAGCGAAGGCGGTACCCCAGGACTCTAGGCCCACCACACGTCGAGCGGCGTCGCAGACTCCAAGCCCTGCCCGCCCGCCTGTACCTGACGCGAGGTCGCCGCCCGTGGCGGCATCGCCGACGTGTACCAGCAGGGCCAGCGAGAAGAGGACGGTGAGAGCAGGCGCGGCGTACTGCGCGGCTGCGATGACGAGGTACTGCAAGCGGGCGTCGAACTTGGACCGCACGGATTGCGAGTCGACCTGAAGGCGGGTGCGTGCGTGTAAAGGGGGGGGGGGGGGTACTCATAGTCGTGCATGCCGTAGTCGTTTGACCATTGACCTCGCATCCCTACAAAGCCGGGACGGAGCACGCCGGGCTCTCACCGGACCAGGCCCTCACATCACCAAGCGCGAAGCGCCGTGAGGTATTCGGCGAGTCGCATGAAGGGTGCGCTGCATCCTGCTAGGGGTGTTCGGCATCTTGTGCTTACTTCCTTGCGTACGGATGACAGCTGCGTATGACTTAATGTATTTTCTGGTGCTTTCACTTCCAGAGACAGTTATAAGCACTGTGTAACTGCCTCGAGGATGCTTGACCATTTCATCACAACGTGGTGACGTCATCCCCCTTGCGCGGAGTGGGGGTTCTCGACCCCGCACAACATGATCTACTCGACCACCGTTATGGTTACCGCAAAAAAAAAAACAGAGGAAAAAAAAAAAAACGGTAACCTGGTTGCCGAGTTCACGAAGTGAATTGGCTTGTTTTACAACGTCGTTGCCAAGCGACGAAAACCCAATCCCGACGGCAAACAACAAGGGGGGGTGGGGGAGGGGGGGGGGTCACGGGAGTGAGGGAACGCCTGCAGCAAAATGTCAAACGAAAACAATCGACGCTGGTGAACGGGCAGTGGTGTAGGACACGTACGCGTGCTCTGCACACCCACGCTACCCCACCGTAGTGATTTTCGGGCAACGGATGGGACACGAATCGACGCCAAAGCCGTTCAAAGCTCGGGAGGAGTTCAAGGCCTCAATTGGATCTAGTCCAGGTATGCAGCGCGAGACACTCGACCTCCAATTCACACCGAGTATAAGGTGCCGCAAAAGTACGGGCGTGTCGTCGATTTATGAATATGGGTTGCTCCATATCCAAGGGGGTGCTATCGAAACCCAAACTTGTCGTGCACGGAATACAACTGCAGGCGCAACCCACATACACGGGGTCCCCTCAATCCCCCCACCCAAAAGCTGCCGGAAACCTGAAACCGCGGCACCGCTTAAAACTTCCATTTTCGTGCCCCCTCTCAAGAAGAAGCAACGAAATATCGCAAGCGCCATCTGGCCTCGTGGTCAGAAAAGCCGTTCAAGGGCCACTACTACCAAGACAGATGCACGGCGGTGTATGGGCCAACCACAGGAGAACACATGGAGATCACCGACGCCCGTGCCAGGTCTACGTACGCCAGCCAAAGGCGCCACAAAGGCACATAAATCACACCACCGCACCGGCACACGTCGCCGGGACATCTCCCGCCGAGTGCCGTTCTTCCTCTCCGTCTCCCGGAGGCCGCCGTCTTCACCAAACGAAAAAAAAAAAAATCCCTGGAACGCAACGCACACAGCCAAGCCCTACCTTCTTTTCCCGGAGGTCTACCAGCACGGACTCCTTGACCCCTTCAAGGTACGCCTGGAGCTGGAGCTTCCCCACGGCGAGCCTGGCCCAAGCAGCTAGCCCGGTAACCCCCACCCTCAAGGCCAATGCCCTGCCGGCGTCGCCCCCCCCCCAACGCTCGCCGAGGACAAGCGGCGGAACCTCACTGATCCACACCAGGGAGGCTAGCCACGGCAGAACGCCATCGACTACGAGTAGCGCGCGGTAAACGAGTGTCGCTCCGCTGCCCCTTCCGAGAGCGCGGGAGAAGTACTGAGGTAGGGGGGGGGAGGGCGGGGGGCACGCACGGTAGAAGGAAGTAGGGGGGGTCGTTTGCGGCTGGCCATCGGCAGTGTAGGGCATGAGCATTGATTTCACACGTCTGATTCACTAGAACGGTACACAAGACCGTCCGAGATGGTGGGTGGTAAGGGTGGGGAGGGGTGATGGGGTATGATTACGCTCACGCGGTAGGCTCCACTAGCACTGGCCACGCGGCTGGAGTATGCGACAGACAAGGGAGGGAGAGGGAGGAAGGCGGAGACAAGAAAGCAGGCGGTGCCATTTGCTCCTGGCATACAACATAGATGAAGACGCCGAAGATGGTTAGGCCATGCTGTTAAGCATCGCCGTCGAAGGAAACGTGTGCTTCAAGGCCCCAAGCACCAGTAGAAAAGGAGTGCACCAATCATCCCCCAACACTCGGGAGTGTCACAACTGTCCCCAACACTCCGCGCGTCGGGTTGTAGACACAAGGTTTGGCTTAAACCGAGGTAGCACGGTACGCAACACACCGTACCTGCGAGAAGCGAATGGCAGGCAGCGCCGCCGCCGCCGTCACGCAGGCCGCCACTACCGCCACCGTCGGCAGAAACATCGCTAAGAAGTCTTCCCGGCTAACCACGGCCGACACCCCACCGGGGGGCACCGCGGCATCACTCCCCCCCCGCACCGCTCCCCCCCAGGCGTGCAGCGCGGCTGCGGCCGCCCGAACGTCAAACGCCAGGAAGGAGGGTGGTAGCATGGCGGCGACGGCGGCGGCGGCGAAAAGGCCGCAGAATCCGGAGAGGAGGGCGAATTTGGAGTAGTCGTTGTTGAGGCCGAGGAGGTAGATGAGGCGGACATTGCACCACCAGCAGCGGAGGAGCGCGCCGCAGAGCGTCAGGCTAGCCCAGCCCAGGGGTCTGCCCCCACCCGAAGGGTCACGCCAAAGAAGGAGGAGGACGTCGAAGAGCGCCAAAGAGAAGGAAGGAGTGAACGGGGTTTGCGGGAGGAGAAGAAGACACGAGTCTAGGTGGGCTATCGGAACTCCAAAGGAGGATGTCGGAGGACACCGAAGGGCGTCGAAGAACGCCGAAGGCAAGGAGTGAACGAGGTTTGCGGTACAGAACGCGCCACTCCTTGGGGACTTTTCTTTTTTGGCCGAACCTCGGTGCTCACATTTTCTATGGTATAGACTACCCCCAACGGCGACTATACAGGTTGTAGAGTAGGCTTCTTGACGAGGCACCTGTTTTTATGGTCAAACTCTTAGCTTTTGGTTTTTTTTAGGGCCTAAAATGATCACCGAGAGAAAAATGACTCCGTGGGTGTTGAAGCGATGATTTCCCAACAACTTCCATGCAAAAAGCCTCTTTGCGACATACAGCATCATTGTCGTTCGAAGCTACAGAAGCCGCTTACGTTTGCGTGGGAATAGCGCAGCGGCTCCCTTGAGCGATGAAGAAGTTGCCGAGAGCGATGACGGCCCACAGCACCATCCCCTCGTATTGTGGGAAGTACATCAAGCCCCCCAGCGTCCCACGCGAAACCTGCCCGGCGATCGTGAGCACATCAAGTGGGGAGCAACGGTACAGCACACGACTGGAATGACGTGAGACCTGAATGTGCGCTTGTAGCTTCTTTTTGGTTCGTTGAGGTTCGATGGACTCTTCGAGCCCAAAAAACGTCGGGTTTGTGAGCTGTTGAGCTTGGGAAACGCCACACTGAAGCAACCGTGGGTTGGTCCTGTTGTCTGCTTTTTGTATCCTCTTGCATCACCCTCCTTTGATGATACTGCTGTGCTCTCATGAGCACGCTCCGGAAGGATGGATGACTTGAACCTCACTGCTTATGAACGAATTGCAAAAATTCCTGGACTGTGATCCTTCGTTAAGGATGAACTCGTTTCTTGTTCGTTTGACAAGCAAAACAAAAAAACAAATAGGGGGGGCACAGACTGAAAATCGAACATACCCAAGGTTGTCCGCGCACTGAACGGAGGCATGCCCATCGTGCATGTCCATCGTACCGCAATCACGTGAAAGAGTCCTTGGCTCCCCCGTGGCAAAGAACCGGCTACCATACTTACACGGTTAAGGAAGCGAGCGCCATGAGACGTCACGGAAGACGCACCGGCAAAAGAACAACACCGGAATCCCGAAAAAGGGCCCTTGGATGTTTGAGGGCATGCTCGGACTGACTTCCACGCATGAGAACGCGCTCGAACTGGCATCTAGGATTGCTCGAGTGACTTGGGGAGGAAGTCCAGGTGAGGGGGAGAGAGAGAGCGCACCAGTCCACAAGGAAAAAAAATGTTTACCCTCGCCAACCCCCCTCGGAACGCCACACAAGACGAGGTAACATGCTTTTCTATGGAATAACCCCCCGCCCTTATGCGTGCTCACCTCCATCCTTGCGAGACCAAGGGCATCCATCTTGTCGTACGCATTGGCGTCCTTCCCCTCCCTATCCAGCTGCCCGAGCGGTTCGGGCCGCGGTCCCTTCGCGTCGGACTGGTCGGACATTTCCAGACCAGATTTTTCCAACAACAAATGAATGTGTGTCGAAAACGCACAACAGCGGATCAACACAATATGCCCGCGATATCCGCATCGATATGGTCGTGTGGGAAACCTCGGGACACAGTGGTAGTTGCTCGAGCACCTGGTGTTTTTTATATCTTGTCAGTATGACCCAACCAATCCATCTCTATCTAAAGAAAAGAGTCTAAGATAGTTTTCTTGCCTGCATCTAGCCAACCGTCGGGGAAAAGCTAGCGGTAGCTGCTCGTTGGAATATCTCGACACACTTTGTCATACCTGGCGATATTTGGCCTGCATCTAACCTCAACCAACGACAGTCCCTCTTACCCTGATTCGGAGTACCGCCTCCTGCGTGGGGGCAACGATAAACTTTAGCCCGTTCAGGAACAGGTGCGGGATGTTGACCGTGAACCCAACGACATGCTGCGATATCGTGACGAGGAACGCACAGGCCACCGCCATCAAATGAGAGGGACGGAGGAGAGAGACCGATGAAAGGCTGGACAACAAGGGAACGCTGATAGGAAGCAACTACCGAATAGGTAGCATACGACATCACGCCCCATGCGCCGATTGTCGAGGCTCGATTTTTCAACAGAAGAAAGAACGGAGGCGCTGAAAATGGTGGTGCAAGGCGTCGAGAGCTTCCGAAAACGCACGATTTCGCGTCATCTACACTTCATGTATGTATGTTTCTTCGTCGTCCGGAACAATCGACAAATGGGGCCAGGGGGTGTGTTATCTTGTATCACCTACTGCTGCTTTGTAGTCATCAAGTAGATATAGGGTTAACGAAGGCACGTGCCGCACAAACTACAACCGTCAGTGCGTGTGTAGTGTGTAGACTATACAAAAATACGGGGATGGCCAAGTGCAACCTCAATGGTCGTGCACCGAAGGGAATCTGTGTTACATAAGCGACAGGTGTGCTTCGCCGAGACACCGTCAACACGTGCTCAACAACATGCATACGGGAATAGATAGGGACTGCTGCATCGTGCTCTGGGGCAATACCTCGTTCGCAGTGAGCCATGCTTCCGACAACGTCCAATGATGTGGCATGGAGCCAGACCCACAGCTCTCTCGCACGCTAGTACCAAGTGAGCGTTGCAGCGGCGGGTATATTCAGCATCGGAACATACATCTCTTTGCCACTCACAACGACGTATAGGAGAAGAAGAGAACCGACGAGCTCCGGGTTGTGGAAGTACCGAAGAAGCTTCAGCAGTGCATCAGCCACAGGCCCTTCCATCGGCCCTGCGCACCGCTACAGCGATCCACTCCAGGCTTTTTGCTGGCGGTGGCAGTTGGTTTGCAGTGGGGGGTCCACGACTGGTATCGAGAAAATATCATGGGTATCGAGATCCGCCGTGCGGAGCCCCTGAACTCTCCGCAACAATCGCGCCTCCAGAGCTCCCGCCCGCCAGAAGTCCGAAGTAACCCTCCAGTCTCTCCTGTTTCTCGCTCTGACATTGCCGCCTGGCGCATTAGTGACGGAGACGGGTGTCATACATTATCGCAAAGGGGGCCCCCGACAGCGGTACGCAGCTTCTTCTGTCCATCTCTCCATCTCTCCATCTCTACGCAGGAGGGCGGAGGAATCATGCGTGGATGGATCTCGGCTGCTGTCTCTACCGTTCGTATCCAAGCGGAGGTCCTGCTGTTGTTGACGACTCTGCGGTTGGCATTCACAGCCGTGTTTCCTTTTCTGTCGCTGGAGGGCAAGGGACAAAGTACAGTGGTGAGGCATGCGGATATACGCCGTCGGGGAGAATATCTACTACAGTTTGTATGTAGTGGCATGTACTGTACAGCAGTACATCGAGTAGCCATGCGCTGGAAACAAACGTTGTTGATCTGGGTCCATGAGTACAGCAGTAGTCTAAGGAGTCGATCTCGTTCGGCACATGCAACCTCCAACAGATGACGGCAGTCTACACATGTATGGTATTATCATAGTGTTCGTCGCGTGGTCCTCCGCTTGCAGGGTATGTGTTAACGGAGAACGTCGTTGAGGACGCCCGATATCCTTTCCGTCCGGGTCTTCATCCCCGTGTATTGTAGGTGGAGCCGTGGGAAGCAAGCGCGATCCTGCTCGAGTCCTGGACGACCACGGTTGTTTCGATGCGGATCTTGGAGCGGCGGTTCTCTATAGGGACGAACTCTCGCGCGTGGTACCATGGCTGGTGAGAAGTACAATAATAGAGGGAATCCACGTGTTGTTGAAATGACGTGAAAGATTGACATTTCAGGAAGTTTTGACGTGAAGAGGTTGCGCCGCTTTTTTGGGGGCAAACTCTGACGGCGAAATTTTTGTGAGGAAGCGTCAAAATTAAATTTCACCCAAACTTAAACCGACGCGAAAAGATTGACGCTTCAAACATCGCCAGACTGTGGCTCACACACGCTTGCTCTGCTGCGGTCTGCTGTGCGCGGTCAGCAGCGAACACATTGGACATGCCTATACTGATTGCTCCTAGCGGTCCTGCACCCACGCGTCTCGGCAGTTCTCACGGCGGCCAAGTGGCCAGACGCGCGTGTTCGGCGCGCGCGTTCGGTAGATGCGCCGTCGCGATTGCGCACGGGCTTTCAGCAGCAAAAAGGGGCATAGGCAGGGGAGTGATTGGGGGAGTCTCGCCCTCGAAGGGAGCACATGGAGAGGAGTAAGGGAGGGTACACGGACTTTGCCAGTCAGTAGGTGCATTTCGCCCGCCCCCTCACGGGGTTCGGTGCTCTGCTGCCGCAGTGACATCGGTATATACACAGCAGTGCAGCGAGCAGCTGCCTTACTCATCAGCAACGAACGGCAGTTTGACGCCTGGGAAGTCGCAGTTTGACGCCTGGGAAAAGTCGCCGCGGCAAAGGAGGGAAGGTCGGCGGGATGAGGCGAAGGGGTACACCTAGTCTCCTGGGAGCCTGGGGGTGTGAGTCTTCGCTTCGGAATGTCGACCCTGGGTGGCAGCCCGAACCAACCTTGAACTCTACCTCCACCATTTTTTTTTTTCACCTCTCACGTGTCAACGGGCACACGCGGTGCGAATTTTTTCCCGTCAAAACCCTCAACCGTCACTTTATGTTGGCGTCAATCCTCAAAGGTCAAAATTCCGCGTCAATCCATAGTGGATACCCTATAATAATGCGTAGAAATGGAGGACAAACGAGGTTGGTTGAGTCGGAACGTCGCAGCTGATACAGCCGCCAAATATGCATTCCTCAACAACGAGAGTCACGACCTCATACAGACGGCCGCAGTGAACAGGTCATAGGGAGTCATCTCTTGAGAACGATGAACATGGCCGACGTGCAAAAATACTCATATGGGTACTAGTCTACAGTACAGTAGTGACAAGGAGTGCGGCAGGAAGTTGAAGGAACCAACTATTATAGGCAGAGCACGTGTACCAGTCAATATCACGGAGTATGGGCATTGAAAGCGATAGGATTCGTGGAATAGCGGGGAGAACAAAGTACACCTAACATGTGCACCCATCTAGGGGGCGTATTGAAGTACCGTAGCAAAGGTCTCCAAGTGCGCAAGTGTACTGTATGAGAATACTGTGATACAGTAGTTCTACAATGGAAATTGGCTTGTGATTCCTCCTTTCAGAATCATTTCGCGATTGTTCACCACAGATTGGGCAGTATTAGCCAAGTGCAGATCCACGTAGAAGCACGAACGCCATTGTATACTGCCATAAACGGCAAATCTCGTGTTATTATTGCTCCTAGCGTTTTCAGCACCAAATCAGAAGTCCATCGCTATGCAAATGCCAAGCACGCTCCTGTAAACATCGACAGCATCGACAGTGGCGATCATCCGCGAGGCCTGCATAGAGCGGGAAGCCAACTCGTCACCAGAAGAGTGGCACTGGCGCTCGCGTTGTTTTGCGTCTCTGGCGTCGTCGCGGGGATCGCGCTCGATATCGCCTCATTGCACAACTTCCTGTCCTGGGCATGCTTCGGGTCAAACAGTTCGGTGAGTGTGGTGCTGTTCCATCGCCGAGTTCCGCTGTCAGTTCAATGGACGAGCTATCCACGTCGTCAATAGCATCCTACCCTTCCGACGGTCGAGTTTGGGGGTGAGGTGCGCCAATGCCTCTAGATGGAAAAAGTTCGAGTGACCCCGGCAGGAGGAAAAACCCCGAGTCACGAGGGAAATAATTTGCAGACATTTCATTCCCGACCTCTCTGGCGGGTTAACGTCACTAGCTCCACGTCATCGTGACTGAATGTCAAGGGGGTAGTCGCCCGTTTGCGACTCAGGGGGTAAGGACATGCGCCCGGCACCATTCTTTCCGAAGAGCTTGGAGGATGGTTACTTGGAGTGATGACCGCGCCCTCCGGATCCTGATTCTTCAACTCCTTTATTATATAGCATGAATACCATCTTCTCCGTAGCCTACACGCATGCGAACCTCGCAGTTCTCTGTTGCACTACCGTGCGTCCGATCACGATGTTGACGGACGATATGCCCCATACGAAACCGCCAAGACCATTGACCGCATTGAAATCGAGTCTGTTCTTTGCGATGGCCGCTTCAACCTCCCGCCGCCCGGCTCTCCTTCTCCCAACATACCTCTGGGATGCCCAACCATCTATTCGTGTGTGGACGATTCGCTGGAACAGCTAGGTTTCCAAGCTGCAGTCAACTCGATGGTCAGGGACCCCGTGCTCGAAGAGGTGACATATCTGTAGATGGTGCTATGTACGTCGTGTGGTGACGGCCCGTTGAGTGCGTAGTTTAAGAGAGTGCCTGTAACGTGCGCAGGTTTCGCGAGAAGTTGACGGATTGATTGAGACCGGCGCTTAGGTGTCCACATCACATTGTTGTTGGACAGTGATCTGGTGGGGCCTGCACCGGATGGAGGCGAGATATACATGTTTCTGATATGTCGAGATGAAACACACAAGGAATCACGCCTTTGCCGATAATACGAATGTTTCCCCCAGAACATGTATACATACAAACCGAAGACTCGACAAAGTTCAGCATTTGTATACCGCGCACCAGCGTCTCGCTCGTATTGTCTCCGTTGAGTCTTGTGTCCGCGTTAGATATAAACCTTTGTCAATCATCCTCGTCCGCCGGTAGGCGTTCTATCGTGGTGTGGTGTTCGATCGCCTCTTGACGACAGGAAGGGGGGCAATCACGATCGGAGACGTAGTTGGGGCAGCCGCCGCGTCCTCAACTCTCTTTGGTGGGATTCACCTGCTGATGCACGTGCTCCTCGACGGTGTACGGGTATCATGGTAAGATGAATGTTGTCAGCGAAAGGGGTATGATGGAAAATGATCAAGGGTCGCCTGCACGTGTTTCGTACAAAAAACGGGGGGCAAACGTTCAAGGCCCGACCGCACAACGCGGTCTAGTGAATGGTTCTTGTGACCAGTCCAGAGAATGTTCTCAACGCGGTCTAGTGAATAGTTCTTGTGACCAGTCCAGAGAATGTTCTCAACGCGGTCTAGTGAATAGTTCTTGTGACCAGTCCAGAGAATGTTCTCAACGCGGTCTAGTGAATAGTTCTTGTGACCAATCCAGAGAATGTTCTCAACGCGGTCTAGTGAATAGTTCTTGTGACCAGTCCAGAGAATGTTCTCAACGCGGTCTAGTGAATAGTTCTTGTGACCAGTCCAGAGAATGTTCTCACTGGCATCATCGTTAATCTGCGAAAACAGGCGGGTCTACCAGCAGACCGCCTTAGCGACGGTGGCGGGCTACGTGTACTGCCTTCTCTACTTCCTCGGGGGCGGTAGGCTTCTGCCGACAACTCTCCTCCACGCGGTAAACAACATCGCCGCGTCGTTTTTTCACTCCACTGTCCGCCAAAGACACGACGCGAGCGGCAGTGGCGCTAGTTCACAGAGGGTAAGAAATAGTTTCAATGGACAACAAGTGAACTTCAGCCATCGTGATGGTGCCACCGACAGTCTCAACGCGAATGGGACCTGCGCCATCACAGAAGACTGCAGCCAGTGGAACCCAGTAGGAGTGCTTGCAACGGCCGACCCCTGTCCCCGGTGTAGTCTTCCTGTCGACTTCAGATTTGGAAAGACACCCTACGACGCGCCCGAGGTTTGCCGGAGGCCAGCAGTGGGAGGCGTCGTCCCAAGGGCGTGCGTGCGGGAAGTAGCATCCAGAACGACGGATTTGGGGTATGCTGCAACGGTTGTGGCGTACCTCATGGCCGGATGTGTCTGCCACAAACGCCTCCGTCGAGTGACCACCGAGGCTGCGGCGGTATGCTCTGGCACTGATGGTGTTGGTGATACTGCGGCTGCGTCAATACGCCCCCCCACGTCAGTTCAAGCACGCGGCCGCGTTGATGTTCTTCGGCGATATGTTTGAAACTGACCTCGAGGCTTGACCACAGGATACACAGGAATGGCCCCCTCATATGGCTCAGAATGCCCAGCGCCCTGTGTGAAAGCGCCCAAGCACGGCGACAATTTCGACCTTGGCAGGCATCGGACGTGGGCACCGTCAATGAAACCATGTGGGCTGATGGTGCAAAAAGATGCGGGGAACGCCATTCGCTGTTATTCATATCTATGCATATCTAGTATCACCACCATGGTGTTTTTTTCGCTTGACCGGTAGATGTCGGCCTTTTCGCCTCTTCATTTGCGTTTCCGACTTATAAATATGTGCCAAAGAGTGAAGTCACGAGGGAATCAACTCCGCTTTGTCGCTCTTGTTTCCCCCTTGAACGTAGCACGGACATCTCAGCGCGTGTTCATCGCTCTGCACCCTGTTTCTTGGGCCGTCGTGTCTGGCCCGACGGAACGGCATGCCGCCCGAACACCGTTTGGTTTGATCGCAATAGGATGAAACACTACCTAATCCAGAGTCGAACCTCGAGCAAACGTAGTGAAGCATTTTTCGTGGTTGAACTAAAAGGTGTAGTTGGGGATTAGCATAGGCTACTATCGGAGCCCCTCTGCCTGTGCATTGTTCACTTTTCGGGGATGTCGGAAGAGTGAACCTTGGCTGAACCGTTTTACAACAAGCATTGTGCATGCTTCGAAGTCATTTCTCTTGGCTAGAGTTGCCGGTTCGACTTGAGCCGCCCTTCGGTGACTGCATCGCACCCCCTACTGACTCTAGGTTCCGGGTTCGACTACATATCGCAAGAGCGCAGGTTCGCAGTTTTGCGGTGAAGAGCACAGCGTCGTGAGTGCACACAACAACGGGCATAAGTGACTGCTGCACCCTCCTCGCGGTAGGCATTGAAGGCAAGCACCACAGGAGGAAGGGTAGACAATTCATCTCGTGTAACCCCGGTTGGTGCGCCAAACACGCACTTTCCGTACGGAGTTGGACTCACTCCCAACATTGGACGGGAAAACACACATGCAGGCATGTACTACATGCTTGTCGAGACTTGAGTCATACGATTGCTGGGGTACATTGAAAAAAAAAATGGTGGCTTTGGATTAGGCCAACATGTCGACCCTATTCTCTCTCTGCGTCCATAGACTATATACACTTCGATTGTTTCATTCAAACGCCTTGGCCAATTTGCATCGATGCGCCATGAAAAACACCCCAACATCTGCCGTTCCTCGCAAAACCCACCACCGATACAGCCGCGGCCTTGTCTTCTCTACTGAGGAACTTTGTAAACAGGGATCACAAAAAAGAACTCCTGTGCAACGCACACCTGCCGCTGCCAGTTCGTATCCCTAACCCAAAACAAACGACCGTGAGGCGCCGTCAAAGAAAGTGACGGCGGGGAGAGGGGCAGCGTATTCAATGCTAGAAACACCGGGTCATTCAGTACTGTAGCACCATCAACCTCTGTTCATCGACGTCTATCGGTCGCAGGCGCTACGACACAGCGGGGGGCCGGCAGGTGGTCTCGCCCCCCCTCCCTGATCGTCCAGCTTAACCGTCCGCATACCGCGCCAAGAACATCGCAGCCACCACGCTCACACACCCGTTACTGCTTGGGTCATTCCACGAGCCCGGTCGCTACAATACTGTAATGACGTATCGGAAAAAAACGCCATCGTCGCACAAAATTGAAATACATCGTGCAGGTGCGAGCCTCCCACGAAAGGTATACGTAATGTGAAGACAACAACAACAATACGTAGTAAAAAAAAAAACACGATAAACGGCGGGCGTTGTATACAGCGAACAGTTCGCTCGGAGCCACACCACACCAACGTTCTCGCGAGTTTACCCACCCCTTTGACCTACCGCGCCGAAACGGTTCACGAGTAACAGACGGCGTTACGGCCGCAAAATGATGCAGGACAGATTTCCCGGACCGAAACATCGTGAACACGACGAGTTCTCAGGAGTTGACATCTCACGGATGTTAACCCCGCCTCTCTACCGTGATGGCATCTCATCAAGCGGACCTATCCCAGTATCTCGGTTGTGTCTCAACCGAGTGCGAGGGGGAGACCCGAACATAACACAACGGGGTCACGACGGATACATCGCCACAATGGCACCCTCAGATACATCGCCACCACGGCACCCTCAGAGGGGGGCCGAGATCGTTCACGACTGGCTGACGACAAACACTGCCGTGTCAAACGCGACCAACCTTCTCCTACGGCAACCATGCCACCCTGACGCTTCGTAATTCCCACCCCCGAAAATTGACAAAAGAAACTTCCCGAGAGCTACTTCCGAACCGCAAGCACGGAGCCCCTGCGCTTGGAGAAGGCAACGCCCGCCACGCCGAGACCGGCCCCCACCACCACGAAACAGAAGCGGACCAGCAACAGCTTCATCTTCTTCTGCCGCTCTTCCTCCGAGAGACGAGGTGGGGTGATGACCGTCGTCTCACCGGGCGCCGGGTATTCGCCCGACTTGAGGAAGGCGATGGTCGCCTGAGACGCGACAACGAAAGGCAGCCGGGGGAGAGGGGTATGAGGGCGCCTCCAATGCCAATGCTGGCATCGTCGGCGAATGTGCCCATGCATGCGTGAACAATTCAATGCAGACTGCTGCTATTTAGTCAAGAGCACGAAGCGAGAAACGGCAAGACTGGCTAGCTGACACTTGGTACCTTCATGGCGTGAGATCGGGCCCAGTCCTTCTCGAAAAGAATCTCGTGGTACGTCGTGGGGTAGCAAAGGCGGCGGCAGCTTGGCACCGCGCGGCAGAGCTCCCTGTCCCGCGGAAACACAACGACCGATCCGCGCCAAGAAGGGGGGGGGGCACTCAGTACTGTTTATCTGCGTCATGTCGCTCTAGGATCACGAGTCGCTAGGCCGATGCGCCCGGCGCGAAACTGATCCGCACCGTCTCTACGCACGCTTCTGTCCCGACTTACCCAAGATCTACTAATCTGAAGGGGGTGTACATGTACTGCAGTGGTGGTTTTGCCAAGTGCTTTTTCTCGCTAGCACCAGCTAGATTTGGTATCACAGGTGGGACTTCTGCGCCAGCCCAACCCGCCAAGTGCATGTTGTACACTTGCGCGATTAGTGCGAGGACATATTGACGTCTGATGAGCTACTGTTCGGTGCATTCGGTGTCTGACAGTCGGTCGAATCGCTTTCCACCATCCAAGACAACCAAAGCAAGTGCGTGCCCGCCTACCACGACCGCCGCAGCAGTCTGAGCACAACATACACATAGAGCCATAATCTTGGCGGACGGCAGACAAAGGTAGACTAGATTTGTCGTGCTTCGCGTCGTCAAGCACGTGTCGGGATGTTTCGGCCAAGAGATGAGGGTTTTGTTCCGAAACACAACGAAACACAGGTCACCTGAAAGGTCTCGACGTGCACACGAAGACGTCCATGCCCGCCTCGAGCAGCAGAACGGGAACCGAGACCTGCAGGAAAGAGAGGACAACCGTAATCATCGCCATGGAAGGCCGCCACTGTCACAGGTCTGTAGCGTACACGCGTTCCGGCAACCACAAGAAGAATGGTTTCGCCAATATCTGGCACTACACGCGGTCTCGGACTACAGAGAACAACAAACCATGCAGCGCCATGCTGCATTTGAACACCGCTTTACGCTTGCCCACAACGGAACCGAAGCGGCAACATGAGCGCCTTGGGAGCTAGTTCGTCGCAAGGGCACCGTGGTCTGCGGCCGAAAAGCATGCGGTAGGTAGGAATACGTACAAACATTGCGTCCACCCCTTTTCTCGATTACCTGCTTGGCCCTTGCTCTGAACCAGTCCTGCGCCTTGATGGCCTCCACGACCCAGAGGTTACTCATGCCCCCCATGGCCACCTGCGACACAAATTGTAAAAGCATCCAACGTTCTTATACTCACAGAAAACGCCTCGTTTCTACATATTGCAAAACCGCCTCTGTTCCTAAAATTACGGACAACGCCACCCACTTGCGTAACTGTCGCCGCGCGTCCGTAGGTCGGGCGCGGGGAGCCATTGCTCTCTTGGGAATAACGGAGAGAAGAACACAATCTTGACGAGGAGCAAAACATACACATGTGCGGCTTCTCTTGCGGTTGCTCGAAAACGTTTCGGGCAAAACTCAACGGGAAGACAAGAGGAGCAAATGCCGCCGGCCAACTGTTGTTTCCGATCGGGTATGCCCCTCCCTTCCTCACATCTGCACGCAGGCATCAGGAGTAATAAATCATGACACCACAGCTGGGTGGCCAAACTCGAAGCTTAATACCGGGTTGCCAAAGCTGGGATTCCGCTGACTTGTCTCTTACGACAATCCTCAACAAAAACATCCGACGGACACGCAAGAGCCATTCCCTTCCAATATAGTCGACAGGGGCCTCACGATGGGGTAGGCTCTTCGGATCCTCTCCCACGTTGCGAGCCTCGCCTTGTCCGTCGTCAGTTTCATCGTGATCGGCCTGCGTTGGTCACGTACGCGGGCGAGAAGCTGTAACCATGGAGCAACACAGACGGCAAAACACGGCTTGGTCTATGTCCTATTGCCGGACACGGACAACAGCGGCAGCAGCAGCAACAACAGCAGCATCAACAACCGCAACAGCAACAAGCAGCAACGGCAACAAGCAGCAACAAGAACAACAAACAGCAGCACGAACAGTAAGACATCCACAGCAACAAATGCAACTTCGACGTGTTCGCGAGACAAAGCCTTGAACCTGACGTGCACCCTCAAAAAAACAAGCTGTGGTGTCGTCCCTGCTGACATGTATTCTGGATGCTAAGTGCATCGCAAAAACCACCCCGTCCTCCCTCTGTGACATTACCTAGACACGTCCACCCCGCTCTCTCCAGGCGCGTAGCTCGAGCCCATGCCGAGCCTGCAGAACAGGCGCCCGAGCCACAGGGCCACGAAGTGCGGCATGCCGCACTAGACGGGGGGAGAGCAGCACGGAATCGTGAAATTAGGGAGAGTCTATCAGCGTTTGGCGTGTCGTTGTTGTGATGTTTGTGGTGTGTGTGGTGTTGACAGCAACAAATGCAGCGAGGAACCAAATGTCGGCACAGCAATGCTTCGTGCTTCATGCACGGAAGGGGTATTCATCCGCTGCGGGCATTGACGCTACTATATTTCTGTGTCATGTCGACCAAAACGCTGGCACAAGCCAGAGGAATCGGCGTTGCTCCTCCGGGTACGAAAGGGTCGGACAGTAAAACCGTATGTCTGCTTACCAAATACATCATTATCGTCACCGAGCACACTGCCAGCGATATATCCGGCATACGAACGAACAATAACCTTCATCATGAGAATGAGCGAGCACGCTACACAAGCGTTGCATCTGCTACTCCTTACAATCGCGAACCTTTTATCATGGTCATCGGCGAGCACACTACAAGCGTCGAATCTGGTACTAATTACTACCATCACGAACCTTCATCGTGGCCATCAGCGAGTACCCCACCAACTTCTATACTTCAGTCGCGAACTACCACCGTAATCATCGGCGAGGACACAATGTATCAGCGTTGAACCTACTATATCACTAGTTTCTACAATCACGAACCTTCATCATGATCATCGGCGAGCACACCACCAGCCTCTGGAACAAGCCCCGGTCGCCCGCCGCTGCCATGAGCGAAAGCAAGCCTCCCATGGAGTGCGCGAGACAGGTCAGCTGGGAGGTCCTCACGCCGCATGCCTCGACTACCACCTGCCCAGGGCGGTGCGACGAACAACGGAAATCCGTTTTCCGTGTCTCAGAAAAGAGTTTTCGTGTCAGAAAAGAGCTTTCGGGTCAGAAAAGAGAGGGAAAGGAAACACAGCGGTAGCTGCTACGATTGTGGGGAAAAGGCCGACTTTACTCATCATGTGCACAGCAGAAACATACCTCGGGCAGGCCGACATACATCATGGCGGTTCAAGAATCTATCTCTCTCTCTCTTCTTTGTACGATATATTTCTGTCCACTCGTCTATCTCTCGCAGCCTGTCCGTCGTTTTTCTCCTATCACGCCCCTTATCATTCGATCCGTCTACCCTTGGCCACCGATTCCCAAGGAAAGCACATGTCGGTTCAGCCGAATGTTCTTCGCACAACGTCTGCACCGAAAGGTGTAACCAAAACGACAAACTTCGGAACACGTAAATCTACCTGGTTCACGAAAAAGCTCAGGTCGTCCAGGTGGTCATCGAAGCTTTGCACGTACGTCACCTGTGCCGAAAAAAAGCGGCAGCACGCGGAACATGAGAATCATGCCCAACTTGTCACCCGTCCACAAAACCGTCGACACACCTGCGGCTATATGTGAATTGGCTCGACAACGCTCTCCACGCAGAGCTCTTACAAATTGTCGAAGGATGCGGCAGGGTGGCAAGCACGGAACATCTTCTCAAGTGGGGATTCGGAACCTCTGATGTAAGCCATGCTTACAAACAGCGCAGGTACGCGAAAACAGTAGTTGGGCGAAGATTTCCCGCATAATATTGCTATCACACCTTGTTTCTTTTCCGTTAGCCAACAAGTGCTTAGAAATCCTCCTAAATGTCCGTGGCCGTACTTTGAGAGCGGCACCCCAATTGGGGCCATCAGGACGGCGGTTAACACGTGCCGCCATCGTTTTATCGTCGGAACAGTGCCGCGCTGTGTTCTCGACATAGCGAGAAGCGAGAGACCCGGGTCAACTGCTAGGAAAAGTGACGCCGCTTTGACTTACGGTGTGTGCGAACAAGAGGTCAATTGGTATCAGTCCATCTGAGTAAACCTCAATCGAAACTATTATAGGATAGCAAAAGACGCTGGCCAAGCTAAGGATCTCCGGTTCCAGTTGGACAACACCATAACGTAGGATAGCTAAAGAAGCTCCACGAGCAAGAGACCATTCTTTCCGACCCACCCGAGGAAAAAACACAAAAATCTCGCGGAAACAAGCTTAAACCTTGAGAGTCACACCTGGGGGTCGAGCAAGTGCCTGCCAGAGAGCCCCTGGGACCGCCAGTCCATGGCGTAGACGTTGATGCCGGCCTGCAGTAGCTCCGATATCACGTCGCCGTACTGCGCCACACAACAATTCCCACCACCCGAAAGAGCAGTTTCGTCGTGGCGACAACGAAGAGCGCAGAATTGTTCCCGTCATCCATACATGGCAGCAGCACCGAGAGGAGGGAGAGACGCAACGAGAAGCGAACCAATCAAAACGGGACGGAATGGCGATAAATTTACAGGATGGAAAACAAAACGATTCCGGTATCTTTCCACTTGTGCATTATCAACGTACATGGCAAACCAAGCACAGGATCGTAAAAACTTCCTTCAGGTTTGTCAGCAAAAAACGCGCGCGAGCAGGAAAACAAATAGGAGAAACAAAGAATGGAACGTCTCGAGCTCGGCTGTGTCCGTTCAAGCAAGTGGCCTACGAACAATGACAGAGACACGGCGAGAGGTGGGCGGAGATTACAGAAACGATCCCCTGTGTACACTAAACCCTGGCGAAATCATACCCAAGCTACATTGTAGGGGAAAGCTGCGATGCGTACAGCAGGAATGACTGCCAAGAAGCGCCTCCCGTTGTGGCTGATGCTGTGAGACAAAGCAGGGAGTACGGAATGCCACCAGCTGTTGCGTAACCATTGGCTTTACCGATGGTTGAACCCCGGCGAGCCACTCAATGCAAACACTCACGCTGCCCTGCCTAGGCAACCCCGTGCAAAACAAATCAACTACAAACACCTTGAGGAAGGACTCGTCCCAGCCGGTGAACAGCAGCACGTGGTGCTTCGCGTTTTCCTGACAACCGCCGGCAGACGTAGGCGCACAACAGCGCGTCGACAACACATGGCAGTTTCACAACGTTTGATTGGATACGACCCGAGCTCGCCACGCACAGTACCAAACAATCGTCCAAGGAGATACGAAAACCAACAGCATTGAAGGAATAGCAGCAGCCGTAGCACTGATAGATGACCAAGGCGCGGAGGAGAGGACAGCAAGGCGGCTTGACTCTGGTTGCTCTTTAGACAATGCAACGGCAGGGTCGAGCAACGAAACGCGCCGGGAAAACGCGCGCGGCCATCACCCGCTGTCGGCCTCGGCCACTCTCATCACTGCTTCAGACATGATTATAGTCAATATTCTCTCTTGTGGTCGTTCATCGGTTCCGCTTTGCTCGCTTTATTCCAACACGATGCAGCGCTGAGTGAACAAACCAAACAAAGTTATGAGTATCAAGTATGTATGCCCCAAGCCAAGCCGCCAGAGGTACAGCAAAACCGTCTTGCACCCGTCCATGTCCCCCTGAGGTCGCACCCGTCTATCTGTGCGAGGTAAGCCCTGCCGTGGACAACACGTAGTCCTGGGACTACACCCCCCCCCACGAAACACCAAATCTGCGGCAATCGGATACCCCCACGGTCCTGCCCACTGCAGCTGATCGAGCGTCGGAACACCCTTCACAGGGGGAGCGAATCCTCTTCACGAGCCTTCTCAACGTTGGGTCTTCCAGTCGGGTGGCGATACAATGTTCCGACTTTCCCAACCGGCACAAAGTCGGTGCGAACCTTCCCTTCAGCATGCCAGTGTCTTGGCGTTAGGACTACGAAGGATACAAGCGTTTTAGGTGTAGCTCCCAGCTCGAAAGGAACTGATTCGGTTAGGCTACAAGCAGCAGCACTCAGCGACAGCGCGAAATTAAGTACAGCAGCGGTGGATGGGAATAGACGCGTCACCTGGCAGAAGTTGCAGAACTCAATCGACACGCCGTCATCCCTAGAGAAACTCCCCCGCCTCGCCAGAGACCTAAGCTGCGCCGAGGCGAGCCCAAGTCCCTGTAGCAATACAGCAGTGTCGATAAGGGAGAGCGGTAAGGGGGAAGGACGCATCGCAGACTTACAGAGTTGGGGATGGGCTGTCTCTGTGTGTGCTCGCGTACACAAAGAAACATGAAGGCAATAGGATGAAACAATATTAGATACCCTCGAAATATATATTGCCATGGGGCAGCGTGCAACAGCACCGCTGCTGAGACCGGGACAACTCCGACCGGCAATAAAAAAAGGCTAACAACGCCGTGAGGCGGTAGCGTTGATGGTTGCTGTTCGATGAGCTTTTTTCCATTCGGGAGGCGGACAAAACGAGCAGACTACGCACCTCTAGCGTCGACCATTCGTCCATGTGATGCAGCACTCCCCCCACAAGGACAAGGAGCTCGCTCCCTTTCCTCCCCGAGACAAAGAATAGTAGCTACCACCAGCCAGCAGCACCGTAATCCGCGATACTCCGGGGCGGGTTCGATCAATAGCGGCGCGCTATGGCGGGCCGGCTCACTAACTGCACCTGACCGACGGGTGGCGAAAGAAAAACAGCGCGTTCTTCTCAAGGAGGTGTTAAGCGGGTGGTGCAGAAGATCAATTTTGAAAACAAACGTAAGAGCACCAGAAATTGCACAACAGACACACCAGACCAGTAGGAAGGCACCGCGAAAAACAGAAATCGTTGATACCTCCACACGCCTCCTTTGAAATCAAGATAAAAATTAACACCATTCTAAATTCTAGTCAAAAGAGCCAAAACGGAAGGCGCTCAAACAAGGTCAGTTTTGAGTGTTAAGTGTCGCATTCTATTGTCATCAGTAGAGGACATCATGAAGAGGAGTCGTGCGTGCTGGCATGTTCAGGTTTGCTACTGGAGCTGAAATATCGAAGGTCGCAGCAGCCTCTGAAAACAGTCCGAAATCTGCGCCGGAACCAAGCGGCATCAAACATTTGTCACAGCCGTGCTCGCCGCCACTGACCCCAATCTCCTGAACTGCGGGTTTACAGCAGTAGCTGATGCCACTAGCTACTGCTAACAACCTCCGTTCAGGGGTTAACGGGCCGTGGCGGTGAGCACGGCTGTGACAAATGTTTGATGCCGCTTGGTTCCGGCGCAGATTTCGGACTGTTTTCAGAGGCTGCTGCGACCTTCGATATTTCAGCTCCAGTAGCAAACCTGAACATGCCAGCACGCACGACTCCTCTTCATGATGTCCTCTACTGATGACAATAGAATGCGACACCTAACCCTGGCGGAAGGTTGTTTTCTTTCTTTGTATAGGACTAAAGTATGGGAAAAAGAGCCAGCGTCACCACCCCGTTTCTGCACCCCCTTAATGGCTAGAGTAAGGGGGTGCGTGCAACGGGGCGGGTACAACCGTTTCTGGGTATTGCAACGTTTCGTTCCATGCCATATTGTGTCGACCAGACTTTGAGGTCCTGCGCTTCTTTGGCAGTCACTCTGCGCTGCGCTCGATGATGCGGCAGGCAATGACAGCCGTACTGTTACATGGGCGTAGCAAGAGCACCAACGCCGGCACCACATCAGAAACAGCAACAGCAGCAGAAGCAGCAGGCAAAGACTATCCGCGTCGCTTCTAACAAGCGCACAGCCAGAGGGTTGGTGCACTTCCGAGACAAGACAAACGAAATGGTGCACGTGCACTTCATGACGCGGGATGATGGCATGGGGCGCCGCCTCGCCCTCGTCTGTGTGCGGGGAATATGTCCATACCTAGGCCCATCGAAAGCACCACGCGGAGATGATTCCGAAGCTGCTCTCACTACGTACCTCCATATTGGTTGATTTTCAGCGGAACTGGGGGAGCTGTTATTCCACGCCATACGCGCAACACGCCAGGGTGTAGGGACATTCTGGGCTCCTTTTGGAGAAGTTAATATATAACCAGGAACTACACTACGTTCCCAAAGACGGCAATATCAGCAGACAGGAGCATGGATGCTTACAAACCTTGAACTCCGGCCGTTCGGTGCTCAGCAGCTACAGCTAGCGCTAGGTGAGCGCATCAAGCACGCCAAAAGTAACTGACTGCACAGGTATGTAGGTTCCGGTGCCAGCAAATCACCGTGGGGACTCGCAGGGGAACTCACCACAGAATGTGCCGGTGCGTCACCCGCTTTCCCGATCTGTAGCATAGCCTGGACAACGCCCGCCCCGCCGTGCCAACTACAGCAGTTCGCAGTTCGCTCTCTTTGCCTCCTCTTGCGGCGCAAGTTGAAGGTAGAGCGTACACAGGTTCGTTGACGCGGCGATGCGGCGATGCCGCGATGCCGTTTATTTTTGGTTCTGAATTTTTGGAACCGATACATATCCCGCCGCTTGTGGTGGGACCGTTGACCATTGGACCTTTTGGAGTGTATTGACCGCAAACGAGCACTCGGAAGTACCCGTGTGCTTCTTGTTGTGCTCTGTCATACTACATTGTTGTTGCTTTGTTTTGTGACACACGATGAACCACGTCGATCGTCGTCGTGGGTTGTTGTTGTCGTTGTTGTTCGTGTGTATCCTGTTGCTGTTGTTTGTTATTTCATCGGTCCAAAAAAGTTGCTGTTCGACTGGTCGCGGCTCTATCGTCGAAAACGGATGAGTGCACGTACGGCGCTTTGGTCTGGTGGAAAGTGATTAGTTGTCTCGTTTTGTGGTGCGATCGCTGCGCTGCAGAGTCTGCTACAGATAGTTGCAAGTGCTGCCGTGTTGTTTTCTTTTGTTGTGTCGCAAAAAGCTGTGTTCGAATCGAAAGTGTGGGATTTGGTCTGTTCTCCGCCGCCCGCTCATGGTGTATAACATACATACGCTCTCCGTGATGAATCTTGGTCTGGCTGCGGTGTTTGTCGCGGGACTCTCGCCTTCCCGACGAAGACGACCATGATGCCAACCCCAGACTTTTTGGGTGTTCCCCAATAAAACACGCATATTTGATGTGAAACGCCGCCGCTTGAGCAGGTTCGCCTACTTGCTCCCCAGGCGGTCCTTCAAGTAAGTATAGCCTCGGGAGCAAGAAATATGTACGTGTAGTCTAACCTTCTTCTGTCTGGTTGCGCACAGGACGATTTAAGGGTCGGTGTTTTTATGTCCTCGATCCAGCTCAAAAGGCGCTTGTTCGCTCGGTTCGCAGCAGCACCTATTGCTGGGGCCGTTTCATTTTAATTACATATAAATTTGCAAACACCGACACGGACGCGCGATGATCAATCAACCGCCAACAAGCCCGCACCCACCACTACTGGTCCTGCGCCTCAGTGTCGGGTGAAAGTCAGGTGCGTGTACGCGGCGCTCTTCTGGATCTGTACGTTGTTGTCTTGGTACGAGAAAAGCGGCCTGGCGCGATACAAATCATACCCAACATTCGAAGCGGATCGATCGGCGGGTTACCCGAACGCACCACTTGCCCGAACAGGTATTTGCAGTGGGACTTGACTTCCGTTCTCGTTGTGTTTTTGAAAGTCGTTGTTTGGACGCAGAATTCCACGTTCGCATGAGTGGAAACCAGAGATACATTGCTGTGGAACAATAGCATGATGGAGGTGGGTTAGAATAGATCACAGGCGAAAGACTAACAGGAATGTCATCGGCATGGTGCTTGCTGGTTCGGTCAGGCACATCGCACCAGGTTTGAAGGCCCGTTATTAAGGGCTTAAACTATTTTGCCACTATCAGGATAAAATAATCGATACCGCTGCGCCTCCGGCAACCTAGGCCGTCGAGCGTTCGATGTACACCAAAAGGGAAATGGACAAACATGAGTATACCCACCCCTTTCTCGGACAAAAGCGGGTACGCGACACTTTGTTCGTCAGAGACTACTCGTTAGAGGGCCGGACCTCTACATCAAACTCTCATCGTGATGCCTAGACAGCATGGTCAGGGTCCGATGCAAGCATGGGTATAGAGTGATACGAACGTTCGGGCACGTCTTTATAGCCCACACACCTCCGCGGCGCACATCAAGGTGTCAACACTCTGCGTTTTGGAGAGCTTTGTCTCTGTGGAGATCTCTGCCTCTCTGAATAATTTATAATTCTCTTGTCTGACTTTCTCTCTGCATTGTTTCTGGTCTCCACTGATCAAGAGACCACTTTTCAGCCAACAGCTCTTTCTTCCTCTCCTTCGGACGTGCTTCGTACTCAGAACCAAGCCTCTCGCGTCAAAGAATTCAGCTGCACAACCAGTGAGTTCGTCCGCCGCGTTGCAGCTGTACGGGTCACGCACAGGATACAGGACCAACGTGGCCCTTGAGTTTTGTCTTTGGTTTCTGACTATAAGGTTGCTCAATCGACGCGTTGCGGAGAGAGAGGGCGCACCAAAGAATTAAAAGGACACATCTAGTCGACAACAGTCAACACCTCTTTCAGGAACCTATTCGACAATATCGTCAACATCCACAAGCAAGCTTACAACCCAAAACAGTCAACGCATTGGCCAACACACACAGCAGAGAGGGAGGGAGGGAGGGAGGGAGGGAGGGAGGGAGAGAGGGCGGGACAGAGCGAGACGAAGGCGGTAGAGAGAGCGAGAGAGAGAGAGAGAGAGAGAGAGAGAGAGAGAGAGAGAGAGAGAGAGAGAGAGAGAGAGAGAGAGAGAGAGAGAGAGAGAGGCATACATTTTGGACGCTCTCTCTCACCTGTCTCTTCTCTCCCCTCTCCCTTCGGGATGCTTGCGCGTGGTTCCCCGCTCGGCACAAAATCTCGACAACTTCCGCGAAGAAGAAACCCAGAATACATCAGAGGCCGCCGCCTGCAACTGTTGCTGTCACGGCGACAAGATACTCGCGCGTATAGCAGTCGGCTATGACGAGGCACCGGTGCCGATATCCCGCCTGACCAACCCTACTTCGAGTCGACCCAAGAGGTAGACATTCACTACTTACCGTGAGTCGCGAGGGGGGTGTACTGTCTGAAGGCGTCGTTCCATTGGCACACCTCCTTACTACGCGTGTAGCGCGGTATGCAAATTGAACGACATCTTCAGACAGAACACCCACCCCATGACTCACGGTGCAAAAGTGCTTGTCGATCGCTTGGGTCGACTCGAAGTAGGGATGGGTCAGGTGGGATCTCGGCATCGACGCACTCCCCATCATGGCCGACTGCTACCAGGTCGTGCTGTTGGTATCCCACCGTGTCATCGTTCATGGCCAAGCGCGTCTCCACGACGTGGCCTTCACGTCCACGAAGAACAAGAAGGACGACAAGGCTACACAAATACAGGCGAGGGGGGTTCAACAAAACTGAGACTCATGTGACTATAGATCGACCGGCAGATGTCGAGATCGAACATGATTCTCGGCAAGCGGCTCTCTGTACTGCTGCGCTCATCGTCTCGAGGTCGTTTACATTCTAATGAGCGAGACTACCTCTCTTTGGACATTCGCATGGAAACGACGATGTCCGGTAGTATAGAGAGATGAGTCTCCCTCTGTCTAGAGAGAAACGACCATATCTCATCTCTACACCACGGCTATACTTCATCTCCGGCCTTTGGGCAAACCGCGTGGGAACAAAGGCACGGGAAGAGCTATCGCAATTGCGTAAGAGCAAGTGGTACAGAGGGCCGGTTGCCGAGAGAATCATCTTCGATCTCGACATCAGCCGGTCGATCTACAGTCACATCAGTCTCAGTCTTGTTTAACTCCCCTCGCCTGTTTCTGTGTAGGCTTGTCGTCCCTCTTGTTCTTGACGAGTTTCTGCTCGAACGAAAATCTTTTTACAAGGTGAAACCAGGGGGTGGAGGTGTTGTGTAGTTACACATACATGCGACATGGCGGTCTATTGCGGTACTGCCGCCTCATATCGGATGTCTCTGCTGTTTATCTGTGGGTGGGTCTCGATGGTGGTTGGGTCTGGAACGCGATGTTGACAGGAACTTTTGAGGTCCTTGGAAGTTGTGAGGCGTGGGGCGTGACTACGGGTGGTGTTCATCAACGACAAAATGACGGTTACGTTTGATGAGTTGATGAGTTGCTGTACGTTCTATTGGCAAGAGATGACACTACTCGTTGTATTCAATTTCTGCGTAATCATTAGTCAATATCAACGTCCACCGACATACAAGTCTGTAGATGATTTTTCGGAGAGAAGATGGAATCGTTGTGTCATATAGATTGATGTAGAAAATGTTTTATTTTTATTTTTATTTTTTTTTCTTAATATGACACAACGAAACCATCTCTATCATAGAAAAAGAGTCTGAGACAGATTAGCAATGAATTCATAGCGTCAGAAAGTACCTGTATGTCTACGATTTCCCAGACAGCATATAGGGAAATCTCCCCTGCGGGTAACAGGCTCAGCAAGACAGTTTGGTAGCTGTCTTGTGTGTCTCATATATGTTATGTTGGGAAGGTGCAGAGGATATATATGTGTTAGGTACTGGTCGGGCGTGTTGTGTGTTTTAAGAATATTGAAATGTGCTTCGTCGAGCAGGTACATTCATTCATGAAGCTGGGGTTAATTGGTGTAACAGTCGAATTGTAGCCTCGTTATTGGTCGGAATCCCGGGGTCTTGACTGGAGAAAATTGTACTTCGAAGTACATACAGTAGGCTTCTCCGTCCTTGCGTGGACAAGAGCACACGGCGGCGGTTGTATGTAGCAAGTTGGTTGGAGCTAAATACAGCTTCGTAAGCGCGTGAAGAGACGGAAGGACAGCAGCGGCCGCCCAACGCAGTCGCGGCAGTATCGCAAAGTCACCGTTGATGAGTAGATTAGCCTACGGTGTGCATTGATGAGTCGATTGCTGAAATCATTACTGAATCACCGTAGCATCAACTCGACTACATAGACCATATGCTAGGATCGTTGACGATTTTCAGAGAGGGGCTCGTTTCGCGCCGTGTACCGCCTTTTGTGCCTGCGGCACGACCAAATATCAGTCAGCGTGATAGAGGGGATCTACGCCACTGTTGTTGTTGTTGTTGTTGTTGTTGTTGTCCTTGTCTTCACGTAAAAACTGCTCCGGTCTCCGCTCAGTACCTTGTAATGTCCGCACTGGTCCTACTGACGCGGACGCATTCCGTTGTCACAAGCCAACTGCCCCCAAGGCGGGGGTACACCTCCTAAACATACAAATGGACACCACTCACGATAGACGACGAAACGACGAAACGACGAAACACGACACACACACGTTCAGCAGCCCACAACAGCCCGCATAAGGCACTCGGAAGTGAAGCGTTACGTCCGTTGCAACGCACGTGCTTCCTAGACACCATGATGAGTGAAGTCGCGGTCACTCGCAGAGTGACGTAGACAGCTCGCGGCCCTCTAGAACGATGGGCGAGCGCCCCACATAGCGATACCACACGCATAAGCTTAAGAGTGTCTTGCTGTCCAAAATTTGGCGATCTGCTGGTGCACCTGAACGGTTTTCTCCGTAGACGAAACAGGGGGACCGTCTGATCTGTCCGGAGATCGGGTAGTCGACATCGTTTTCCTGCATCGAGAGCATGAAGCTCAAGCTCTGATGGACAGTGCTGCTGCGGGGATACAACCTCTGGTATATGGGAATGGTATGAGGCTTGGAGTACTGCTGCTGCTTTTTATGTGAATAACAGCCCGGGGGGCCCGTCCTCAACTGAAGCCCGTTTCTTTTCAGCCAACGGGCTCACAATAAATGGAAGGGCCGTCAAGAGATAACTCCCGAAAATGCGTCACGCCCCGGAACGTTTTGTCTGAGGAATGATAAAATGAGTGCTCTCGCGCATTAAAGTGGAAGACGAGGTGATAGAGGCAGAATAACATACTTGCTATACGCTCTCCGTGCAATACCGTCAATCGGTGTTCAGGACAAACATATCATACTCACACAGAAATGGAAAACTCCGTGGCGGGCTCAACCGTCGGGGTCGTCGTCACTTCATGCATGACTTAGCCAGCGCGTTTCGGTTGCAGGTTCGGATGCGTGTGTGACAGTTGGTCATTCTTCTTCTTCCTCAGCTGATGGTGACACAGTGATACTGTAGGTTGAGGGCACATTTTCGCGCGTAGAGGCGAATCGCATTGCAGTGCGACTTGCCCGTTCAGCTGCTAACCCGGGCTCATCGCGCGTGGCCCCTCCCAGGCGAAAAACAGATTTGTCAGGGCGAGGATTGGTTGATTGTTGTCCGAAGGCGTTCCGGACGCAAATAATGGGACTGACTGGTGGTTTGTAGGGTCAAGGCATCAGATCATCACCCCCACGTCGCGGCAGTATTATGAACCCCGAGAAACATCGCCCGAAGAAAAACAACTTGCTCTTAGATAAGAGACCGATCGCCTACTCCAAAACCAAGCGAAACACAAAGAGTAGGGCCGCTTTTTTCTTTTTTTGAGACGCACCTTCGGAGTCACTTTTTTGGAGTCAGTCAAAATCGACTATTGGTCCGAGAATTTCTGCGACAGAAGACTGAAGCGTTTCAGAAAAAAAAGTACACGGCATGTACCCGTAAGAGTCGGAGAGATGGCACCCCCGTGTTTGCGTGTTTTTGTAGCGTATTTCTCCACAACTGGGAGGGTGCGAACACCGACCGATACCTCTCAGGAAAGCCCTCGACGAGATGTTTCCAAAACTACCCTTTTCGGCAGTGGTACCTCCCTGGTTGTGGAGAAATACGCTATACGAAAACGCTAACACGGGGGTGCCATCTCTCCGACTCTTACGGTAGTGCGTCGTGCTCCTTGGAGTTGCACCGACGGGAAATTCCATGAGGCGCCTCATGATAGGTCTCATGACGCCGGGACGCGTCATGAGATGTCACACGAGACGCCCCGGCGTCATGAGCGTGAGAACAGCTCGTCACCCAGCAGTGTCGAACACTTTTACTCGAACAGTCCAGCGAACGTCAATAAACCAGAAAAGAAAAACTGAAAATAAATCTGTAAACAAGTGAAACTAACCGCGGGCTATGTTAGTCAATCAAGAAGAGCACAAACGACTATTTATTTCAACGGACATACTTTGTGCTACTAGTGAACGTTTCGCATGCTTCCCGTGCGGGTTGGGTGCTCTCTTGATGTGCAACCATTCGTTTTGTGATGATGGCTCAGAGGTTCCCGAGCGGGGACCCTCGCTCGTACCATAGTATAAAAGGGGACAAACCTGGCTCCCTCTGTACAAACCTTGGTGTCCTCTGCGGGCCTCTCTGCAAACATAGGACTTGGTCACCAGTGCCCAGACAAAAGTCCCAAAACAAGAAAATGATGCCGGAAATGTTCCTTGTAATCAGCCCAAAGGGAACTCTCTCCTCGCCCGCTAAAAACTCAGAAACGGGCGTAGCGTGGTACCCGCCGCTCTTCGGCAGGGAAGTGCTGCATCAACCTGAGCATCCTGAAGAACCCTGGCTTCCACCCCTTGTCCACGGCGATGCGCGGCGTCATCCCCTGCCTCTCTCGCCACCATGCCGGTGGTGAGAGCTCGAGGGCAAGCTTCCCGTAATTTATCGGGCAGCATTACAATACTCATGGTTTCAATTTTTTGGGGAAATAACAACAACACGATTTCTTCATACCCGACACTTGATGCTTGCCGCTACCCATGCTCGAAACACTTCTAGACTAGACGGAGAACATCGTCCTCAACAGCCGTGTAGAAACACCGCGCGCCCGTTTGCGGCGGCAATCGCCGATTTTGGAAGCGATTTCTCGGCCGCTGTCCGATGGTAATGGTTCCTGCCGCAATATGCCAGAAACATCACTGCGATACACCCCCCGACGATGAAGCTGCAACACCAGAAAACCTGTCGAAAAACGGGAGCAAATGCCCGACACAAGAGGCCACGTCGCACCTTCGTGTACAAACGTATTCGCGAGCGGGGGACAACTGGGCACCACCGGCAACACTCGCACGGCCACCGAGACATTAATCGGGCATCACGCAACTGCACCCTCGAAGCCGCGCCCGAAACACACCGCAGGATAAACCGAACGAGAAGGCTTGGGAATATTCATAATGGGGTGTTTACTACATCAAGGAGCCCCCCGCACATCTCTCCCACAAAAAATCTCTGCAAAAAATAGACGCAAAAGAAAACAACAAACGCCACACGCGAGAACGCGCGGTATATGTATACGTGCCTCCATTAACTGTCTTATAAATGTCATGGTAAGTCATGCTTCCTCACGAAGAAGCGAAAAACAGCTCGCGAGATGACCCAATGCCCAGAAAGCTGTGCAGGAAGGAGAGTTATCGTGACACGGGTCGAAGGTGAGGGAAGTTTCCCTTCCGGTCTTATCTACAGCCCGAATTTCCCTTGACACGCTGGAATAGACCTCGCGTGCCTCTAGGGCAGAGGGTCGATCGCGGTGGTAGGGTTCCCCAACCGCTGATGGTGTTTCCGCTCGTCTTGGGCGCACCAACCTCTCCCCTTTCTCGCCATGACACAAAGACTTGATCGAATACCGCATTTCCGTGGTACGCATGCATTCCTGCACGTTCACCGCATCGAGTGGTCGCGTCGCCAAAACCATGTTAACCCGGTGACACACCTCACCAAATTTTCGCATGAAACAAAAAAAAAATTATCTGCCGACTGTATGCATAGATGAGCAGCCAAAAACTATTTAGCCTCCTCTGCTACGGATGGGGTACAAGGGCATGCTTGCCCTACGCAGGAGGACGGGTCCCGTTGTCCACTCCAGCACCAGCCCTTGTCAAGAGCTCGTCGTACTGCGCCCGGTACATGTTCTGCATCTCCCGCATATCCGCCTGGGGCGCAGAGAGCGACGTCGACGGCGCGGACAAAGAGGGAAACAGCGACAACGTCGGCTTACGCCCAGCCGGCAACAACGACGAGAAGGAAGGAGGCATTGTGCTTTGTCTTCCTACGTGTAGCGGACGCCGGTCTTTGCCAGGAGCGTCGTCAACACCATAGACTGCACCCCGAAAAAACGCTCCAGGGGCCGACATATCCACGGACATGTCTCCGGCGTGATTATCACACACCCGTCTTCGCAAAACCTAGTACTACTCCTCACACACACACACACAGAATACGCTGCCGCAAAACGACAGATGCGTCCGCGAGGCCTGGAGACCCCGACTCCTGACGCCAAACACAAGTCAAATCTTGGCCGAGTAACCCTCCCTGGATGTTCGCGAATTTCTGGTCAAGTCACGTGTTCCGGCTGGCTTTGGCATCACTGAATCGATTCTACTGTAAAGTGGAAGGACTCGGACAGACTCAACGTCCAGGGTCCATCGGGTGTACCACATGTGTCTCTCAAGCCTCACTACTGCTGCAACGACTCCCGTCCGGGAAGATTCCATCGAACGTGCAACGACGTCATCTAGTCAAAACGGTCCTTCCCGTGTTCGTGATGTGTCCGGCTGGCCTTTCAGCAACAGAATGAAAACAACCGACTCCTTTCTCACCTGCACAGCCTCCAAGTCCTCGGTCTTCTCCCCGAGGAGGTCCAGCAGGACGCCGTTCTTGTCCTGCAGCTCTAGGGCCTGCCGAGCCACCACGATTGCCGGCGAAACCGCCGGGAAACCGGAGGGGGGGGGGGGGGGGGGTAATCGAAAACGGGGAC
>FN649728.1:414632-438513 GCA_000310025.1 Ectocarpus siliculosus | reverse complement strand
GGGGGGGGGGGGGGGGGGGGGGGGGGGGTACTCATAGTCGTGCATGCCGTAGTCGTTTAGACAATTGACCTCGTATCCCTACAAAGCCGGGACGGAGCACGCCGGGTTCTCACCGGACCAGGCTCTCACATCACCAAGCGCGAAGCGCCGTGAGGTATTCTGCGAGTCGCATGAAGGGTGCGCTGCATCCTGCTACGGGCGTTCGGCATCTTGTGCTTACTTCCTTGCGTACGAATGACAGCTGCGTGTGACTTAATTTATTTTCTGGTGCTTTCACTTTCAGAGACAGTTATAAGCACTGGGGTGCATTACCACTTTCACACAACGTGGTGCGATCATGCCCTTTGCGTAGAGTGAGGGTTCTCGACCCCGCACAACATGATCTACTCGACCACGACAATGGGGGACGCGTAATTGTTGGGGTGGTGTCGTGCGCATGCAAACACAGAAGTGCACCGCGGAGTATGAACAAAATTGCTCCTCTCAGAATCTGAAGGTAGGTAGTAGTAGAGCCAGAACTTTCCGCACTCCCCCCGTCTCGACGCGTCAAAGGTAGCCACAGCTCTTGATTGCTATGGCCGAAAACACACAAACAAAAAACTACGAGTCAACCGTTGACCTCAAAGGAGCCTCCACAGTCTCAACGCGGGGCGACGGAGAGCACAATATCAAGAATTGGCTTGCACGGGCACCGGTAGACCCCGTGCTGCTTTTCCCGTAGGCTGTTCGTTGGGATGGCCCCCTCACGCTCCCGTGTCCGGCAGCAGCAATGCCACGCAAGTAGGGTACACCAGGGCAAGGATAACCTTCCGAAGGGGTGGGGGAGCTCTCACTATTTCCAGTGCAGCCAAGGATGGCCTGCACGTGTCTAGTGTTGGCACACATCACAAACTGCTAGCAGGCAACCTGTCGCCCGAAATACAAAAGAAGGTCACGAAAAACTCAACTCGCGGCAACCACCTCTACCTCCACAAAAAAAAAAAAAAACAATAAACAGTGACAAACCTGCTTGTCTGCTGCCCCCCCCGCCTGAGCGCGTCTAGCTGCTCCTTGAGGCTGCTCGTGGTGTCCTTGGCCTCCCTCCTCTCGCCCTCCAACCGACGGAGGGCCTCGGCCGCACGGTCTTCCGCTTCTCCCAGCTGAAGCCATTGCCATTGCCATCGTCATTTGTCATTGCCAATGCCGGTGTCATCGCCAATTACCATTGTCATCGCCATTGTAATTGCCATTGCAATTGCAATTGTCATCGCCATTGACACACAGAACGAAAGAAACATCACGGGTGTGAGCTTGCCTTCAATATCACCAGGAGGCAGCAGTTGTGCTTGCAGATCGTCGTCGAGGTGTCGGACATCGAAGGGAAATATTACACAAAGTTCGAGGAAACGATGTAATGAGGGCTGGACCGTTTGTCGATTGCGGCAGACTCAAGTTGGCCGCGGAAGGCAGCTTCTGCGCCTCAACCGATGCGCCGAGCGGCCAAACATGGAGCTCTCTGCCGCCCAATTGGTGTGAGCCAAGTACTAATATAATGCGGCATGCTTGCGTGCGGGTTGATGATGCTTGGGAGAAGAGAAATAGAGAGATAAAAAAGGAGACCTGCGAAAAAACACCAACGCGACCCCAAACGCCCGATAGGTGTGAAGGAGCTACACACGTACATCATATCGTGCTCAATGGCGGATGGGTGGAAGAAGAAGAAGAAGGACAGAGAAACGAGAACAAAGGAGGGCGAGGCACGCCAAGGTGCCGCCAAACATTATTAGCCCCCACAACAAACGACACCAGAAGCACAATCTACAGCACCGACAGAAAAAAACGTCACCGACACATACAAGAACATGGTGAGCACATGATGTGTCCCTCACGGGGCACGCACCTGGAGCCTGAGCTTGGCCTCGGTGCTCTTGTGCTGCAAGGCCGACGCCCTCGACGACTCCTTCAGGGTAGACAGCTCCACCTCCACCTCGGAAGCTCTCTATGGTTAGTAACCGTTACCATAAGAAACACCGTATCATACATAGGAGATAAGGATGGGAGGGGGGAAGACAAGCCGAATACTTGGAGACGTTCCGAGAAACAAAAGGTCCAGAAAAAAAAAACGAACAGGCGGTTCAAACAAGGGCGCTATCTCTTGCATGCCACCGCGCTTCTGAGAATTTTCAAGCGACAAAAAAATGAAAAAGGTAAGAAAAGTACTGGGGCCCCGTGGCTGGCTCGCCGCAAGTGTGCAAAAGTCGCCCTACACGAGACATTCGCGAGAACAGTGAACCGAGATACACGGAGATCAAAAGTAGAACAGTATTGCAGCTGTGGACATAATATATGTAAGTAGAAGCTTACCTGTGCGTGTTGGTGACATTTGGCTTTGAGCTCCTGGTAGGACGTCTCGAGACGAGTGAGCTTGAATCCCAGGCTTTCCACCTGGGCGTGTCCATCAGGCGCCAGACAGAGAGACAGACAGACAGACAGACAGAGAGACAGTCCATCAGGCGCCAGACAGAGAGAGAGAGAGAAAGAGAGAGAGAGAGAGAGAGAAAGAGAGAGAGAGAGAGAGAGAGAGAGACACACACAGACAGACAGACAGACAGACAGACAGACAGACAGACAGACAGAGAAAACGCGCACAAATTCAAGTCGGAGACAAGTGGAGACTATACACGAGTAATCTCAACACAGCAACAAAACAGAGGCGGAAAACGAAAACCTCCCCAACTACACCCCCAGGTCGAAAAACCAAACACGCACACACCTCGTGTGCCGACAAATCAACTAGGCAGGTGCTCCGCCACACCGCCACCAAAAAGCATGAAACCGAAAACAATACGGACGGAAACTGCTTCGTCACCTCTCCCTCTGCCTTATGGGCCTGCTCGTCAGAAGCCGCCACCGCCGCCTCCGCTACCCTCCTCCTCCTTTCGGCCTCCCGGCAGGCCAGCTCGGCCGAAGCAGCGCGGTCCGTCAGAGACGCCTCGGCGGCACGCACGGCCTCCTGCCTCAGACGCATCTCCTCTTGGAGGGAACGCACCTGAACATTGTTGTTTGTTTGTTTGTTTGTTGCATGAAAATCTGGTCGGGTAGGTTGGTTGGTTGCTGGATATTTTGGATATTGGTTCTTGTTCTGTTTATAGTTTTCTGGTTCTGTTTTTTCGTCCTCGCTCTGGTGGTGTCGCGGGGGCGTGGTTCTGTTTTTTATTCTGATGCCGCGGTGTGCACGTTGCACGGGGCGGTGACAAGGGAGTTGCCCCGGTTGTGTGATGCAGGCACCGGCGAGAGCACCAGGAGCAACAAAAACAACCCAAACGGGGAAGCACAACATCGCGGCGTAGGCAAAGGAAGGTTTGGAACACGCGCCCGCACACGCTGGTCAAACGCCAGCGACAACAACAAAACACGTGCACCCCAACAGAAAAAGAGGCACCTTACATGCCCCTTGAAACAGAGAGGTAAGCCAGGCGAATACCCATTCACCATCCAACAAAGCATGGCGTGGGGAACCGAGATGCGACGGAAACTTCCCGACCAGTCGGGGGGGCAACCATAACACACGACACGTTCTGGTTTAGTTATCTTGGTATTCCGAAAATGCTCTTGTCATTGTCCCGAAGTTATCCCGAACAGACCGACCGACGCCCCTTCACTTCTAACACGGCCGGTCTACCCAACGATTCACACCTGGCGGAGGAGAGGGGCGGTAGACTCGTGCGCCTCGGCTTGCAGGGCCTCCGCACGCCCCACAGCCTCCTTCCACCTGGGCACAGGAGGGTACAACGACCAAAACGAAAAATGGGAACATTCAACTGGTCTGCCACAACTATCATGATAGCCCAAGCAAGACACAACCCGGTGCGTTTAAGCAAAAGTAGACAGCACTGAATCCACCGGTTCCGACAGTTTTGCCGAGGGAGGCTCCTTCTCCTGCGATTTCGAAACTATTTTCTCGGCACCGCAACCCACAACGCTCGGTAACGCCACGAGTGCATCACAGGGTTTCGGTCTGTTGGCTTGCGTACATGCCTCTAAAGAGGTAACCCAGTTCGTGGTGTCATAATTGCGCTGGAAGAACCCGGTGTCGAAACATGCGAAAGAGCACCGCTACAGCGCCTTCCAATCGGACGAGACGGCGAGGGAAGAAAGTAAACGAGAAGAGTCGGACCGAGTGGCGTGATACTTGCCGGATTGAATTTCTTATAGCCAATCCCCCCCCCCCATCGCTGCACCACTGCACCAGCCCCCACTAGTGATGACGTACCATTACCATGTATCGCTGGTTGGTGGCCATGTTTGCATGTTTGCTTGTTCGTTCGTTAGTGGTCTCTCCACCGTGTGCCTTACTTATTCTGTCTCTTAATTCTTGTTATTTTCGGCCTGGTCTCTTTTTGTCCTCGCTCTTTTTCTTTTTCGTTTTCTTTTTCATTTTACTTTCTCCTTTCTTCCTGTTTCCTTTTATTTGTTTCTCTTTTCCTCTTTTTTCTCTTTGTCGCTCTTTTTTCTCTCTTTTTCTGTGTCCGATGGCCTTGTCTCTGCTTGCGTGTGAAGCACCAAGATTGAACCAAGGGGGTGTACCTCTTTCTCTCTGGCCCGTGATGCTGACTCCTAGTCTCAGTTGTTACCTCGCATAGCGCGCAGAGGGAGCGGAGGACTGCAGAATATCTGTCGTTGATTTCTATTGACTTGCGGACCCCTCGGGGCCAGTTTGTTTGAGGATACCTTTTTTGGGTAAGTTAGCCTGTGACCACGGGAATCGACCGCGTCGAGTGTTGGATCAGTACGGACATATGAAGGTACTGGGTAGAGAGAGATCGGAACGGTCTTTAATGTGAAGACACCAACAACAACAACAACAATCGTCTTCAGCGATCTTTCCATCAAGACCAGCGTATCATTGCACCCTCGAGTCACCCATCCCTTCAATCGTCATACCAGAGATCGCTACACCAAGACTGCAGGGTCTGCTCGCACCCTCGAGCCATTCACCCCATCAACATCAACCGCCACACCACTTCAACAAAAAACCCGTTAGAAGCGCCGCACTTCACAAACCCAATCCGTCCTCAAAAGCTCTAATGCAAGCGAACGGGTTGTCTTGTCACCTTCTGCGGACGTCTTCTTGGCGGTCCTTTGCTTCGTCCTCCCTGTGATCCGCCTCCCGCCGCACGCGCTCCAGCGTCTCCTGCAGCTGTGACTGAAAACCAAGCGCGAGGACACAGCCACAAGGGGTGGAGGGGAGGGGGGGACGCAGACCATACTGTGAGGGTGTGTGTGTGTGACTGAGAGTACATCGGGGGTGAGGTGACAAAAAAAAAACGATTGGTCTAGGTTCGGATCAGTCGTTGTGCATGGTGTTGCTGTGTAAGCAAGTCAACCTTTTAGCCCCATCCCAGAGCGCCGCTTGCCACGAAAGGGCTCACAGGTTGTAGGTGTGTCCCTATTGCATCACCAACCCTTGTTACATTCCCGTTCTAAACCGGGCCAAAACGCCCCAAGAAACCGAGATACCTCTAACGTAGACCGCCGCAGAAGCGCTAGTTCGCAGCACAGAACGCTCTCCGAAAGCACACTTGGTCCGGCCTTCCAGGTTTGAGTCTTAAACACACACAATTGAAAAATTGTTCAACCGGTTGGTGCGGTCGATGCTAACAATAAAAACACACACAAAAGACAGACATCAAGACATGCGCCCTCGCGCACGAGCGCCCTCGCACAGACCTGTTCCAGGAGGAGCGTCGACTCTCTGTCTTGCCACTGCTGCAGCTGGGACTCCGTCGCTTGCCGGGCCTTGCCCCCGTCCTCCAGGCTCTTGGTGAGGGCCTGAGAGAGAAGCAACAACGCCGTGCCGTATACCACCACATAGCACAGGGCAGAGCAGTGAGCGAGGTTGGCAAATACTCAGCGTGGGCGCAAATACGCCGCAGGTGCCGCCCGCGAGAGTGAAAAGTGTGTGCGACAAACGTTAATGCTCATCGGAGTACACAAAACACACACACACTTTAAACGGTCGAAAGCACGCCACTCGAGGGGAACGGCTACTCCCCCCCCCCACCCCACCCCCACGACTATGAGTACCCCCCCCCTCCAATGTGGAGGAGCTAGCTCGGTCACCTGGGCCATCTACAAAGCTCTGATCCTCTACCAATATGTGCTTTTGGTCGCCTAGGCAGAGGGGCATCGGCTCTCAAGACGGTCAACATCAAGACGTGGGTTTCGTCAGGTTTTGTCAGGTCGGGGACACAGAGGGCCACTATACCGCCTCGTCAACGGCAAAGAGCGCAACAACTGAGGCAGTCGACGAGCTGCCAGTTTTCACTCCCGTACGGCCTACAGTTCTAAACCAACGGCGTGTCTTCCTCCCCAAAATCCCCAGTGTGCTAGCGTGCTGGACCACAAATCTGTTCGCTGCCGCTGCCTCGCAGCCTGTCGAACACACGCATCTATTCTTCCTTTCCCTTCCTACAAGCGCCCCCGCACGAATCACGCTTTACAAACTTTGTTGGGGCATCGTTCGCGTCCAAAATAAGGTCGTATTTCATTCGGTATCATCCTGTTCCCCCGGATGCGGCTGCCCGCCGACATCAGCAAGAACGGGTACGAACTACGAACCATCGATCCCCCCTTCCCTCAAATCAAGAGACCTCGCGGATCTAGTGTTGTAAGCTCTATATATATCTTCGTGTTTCGGTCAAAAGGGGATATATTGCATAGGATTGACCATCCCGGATTCGGCCCTGAATCCAGTTTGGGGCTGCGGCTGCTCGTCTACATCAACAACAGTACCAACCCCCGGCGCCCCACTTTCCAAACCCTCACCCTCCCCCGTTTCTCTCACGTCTTTCTCGGCCCTCAGCTCCGCCAGGCTTCGCTTGAGCTCCTTCGTCTCCGCCCAGGACTTGTCCAAAGCAGCCTTCTTCGCGGACAAAGCCTCGCGTAGCTTCTCGAGCTCCTACACGACGGCCGGTTAACAATTATCAAAAGTGGGGGTGGGCAAAGAGCCAGGTTAGGTGTGGGTTGGACTTGAAGCACGGCACATATATTTATGTTCGGCGGACTAAACCACATGTTCATGTGGGGGGTTTGTGGGCGTGGTCATGGCGACGGAGATTGTTTGATATGTTCTCCAGCATCCCAATACACAACTTCGAGCCATGAGGAGCGGTTGCTGCATAGCGTTGAGCCCGAGATCGAAAAAAAAGCGGAATGACCGGAGAGATTCTGGTGGGCAAGGTATTCGCGACTCGCGGGGGCATCGAAGAGATGAGGACATGTTTGGGATGGGATTCCACTCGCCTTCTCGGCGGCGTTGAGGCGGTGGGACGAAGCCTGGCTGACCGCCCCCATTGCAGCGAGGCTCTGCGTTTGGCTGGCGCGCTCCTCGTCCTTGGCCCTAAGTTGCTCCCGGAGTCCGGCCAGCGATGCTTGAAGCGTGGTATTTTCCTGTCAAATTTCGCGCGTCGTGATGCGCAAACGGACCAAGCATCCACCAAAAAACACAACAGGGTTAACGCTGTCCGCCTTATCGAGAACGCTACAAGCAAAAGGACAAAATCCCTCTGCCGCGATCCATTGAGAGTTTTCGTGTGTGCTTCGATGGCGACATCAACAGGACGAATGACTAACGCGACAATCTACGCCAGCAGTCCGAGTCCTACTATAGTGTAGGTTCTGGGGCGATCTCGTCTCCCACCTCCCGTCAAACCGCAACTAGCGTCGGGCGCAGTTGCACTGTGACAAGCAAAAACATGCTCGAGACACCCCTTGCAACAACAACATCAACATCAACAACATCAACACCACACCCATCGCCACCAACAGCAACAGCAACAGCAACAACAGCAACAACACAGCAGCAGCAGCAGCAGCAGCAGCAGAAGCAGCAGCAACAACAACAACAACCAACAGCTATATCATCACCGATGACGACGAGAGCGGGAAGGTTCCGAGCATCTCCGGTCTGTCTGTCTCACCTTGGCCAGCGAGTCTCGTTCCTCCTGGACACCCCTGAGAGCGCCTCTCGCCTTCCTCACCGTCTTTTCCATCTCGCTCTGCTTGAACGCGAGCATGGCCCCTTCGTCCATGTACGCCTTCACGGAAAGCAAAGAAAAACTCGTGTTGTCAATTAAGATGATGGTCAAACGGTATGGGTCGATCGATCAAACAAGAGAGAACCGCGACGCGCACGAGCAGGGGACCGAAAAACAACGACGTATGTTCGTTTTAGACCGTGCTTTCAGCTCCGAAGGAGGTGTACTGTGCGATTTTTATGGGTGGAGCAGACGCAGCAGCGGCACGACACCAACAGCACGAAGAGCAAGGGACGGAGAAACAAGTGGTAAGAGGAGGAGGAGCAGCAGCAGCAGCAGCATGAACACCGGCATCAGCCCAAAGCAAACTCATCCGACGCCCAAAAAACCAAAGAGAGCGTGCGTGCCTCTATAAGAAAAATCTCCTTCGCCACATCTGGGGGGGAAAAATGTAGCTACGTCCACCTTACGCACCCGTGCCTAAGGAATAATACACCATGGGTTTGCTCCCGCGGTATTGGAACCTTGAACGCAGCGCTCTGCTGGTGCCGTTCACTTCTCATGGCCCACTTACAAACGCACACAGCTAGCCGCTGCCCATCAAACACAAGGTACGCAACACGACATGACGAGCACCTTAAGCATCTTGTCCTTCTCCTCGAACTCCTCCGCCTTCGTCTCCCACGACCGGACCGCGTCCGCCGCCGCCTTCCCCTTCCTCCTCTCCGCCTCGACCAAGTCCTCCAGCCTCGACACCTCTTGCGCGTGCTGACCCCGCAAGTCCGCTACAGCAGCTGCGCCGCCGTCGGAGCCGTCGCCGGCGCTTCCCGCCTTACTACCGTTCTGCATGATCTCGGCCATGGCGAGGTTCGTGGACTCCAGCTGGCGCTCCCGCTCGAGAAGGAGCTCCTCCGCCACGAGCAGCCTTGCCGTCAGGGCGTCCTCGCGCTCTCTGGCGGCGGCGGCGGCGGCGGCGGCGGCCAAATCCTCCCTGCCGGACGCCTCTGTTTCTATGTCTGCCGTTCCACCGGCGACGACGGGCGCGGCTTCGGGTGTCGCCGACCCCAACGACTCGGCATCCTCTGCGGCGCCACCGTCAGTGCCGTAGCCTTCGTCTTCGTCTTCGTCTTCGTCTCCGACGTCGCCGTTAAGAACGCCTCCACCGCCGTCCTCCTCCCCTTCCTCGTCGCTCTCCGCCAAACCGCCGGCATCAACACCACCACCACCACCACCATCAGCATCCCCGGCCTCCTCGACCGAGCTCCCCGGCGCCTCATCCTCCGCCACGCCCGCCTCTCCTTCGAAACCCCCCTCCGCCGACTCCGCGCTGCTGTCCTCCGCTGGCTTGTCGTGCTCGGTGGCGGCCGCTCCCGCATCGCCGGTGTCTACGTCTTCGGCGTCGGGGCCGAGGGAGGAGGCCAGCGGGACCGTCGGCGGCGCAGAACCCCGTTCTTCGTTGGGCGACGGTTCTTCTCCGGCCAGCGACGATGAGTTTGCCTCCCCTTCTGATTCCCCTTCCCCTTCCTGCTCGCCAAGGCCTTCATCATCCCGGGGCTCGCTACCCTCTTCGTCCTTTGCCACTGATGTTGACGATGTACCCTCAACCGCTTCCCCCTCCTCCTGGGCTGCCTCCGCCGAACCGGCACCGGAACCAATCAGCTCCTCCTCCTCCTCCTCCCGATCTTGGGGCTGCTGTGAGTCGCTCCTATCGTCGCCCTCTTCCTGGTCATTTCCCGCCTCCCCAGGCTGCAAAGAACTCCCGTCCGCGTCGTGGCCGCTAGTGTTGCCCCCCTCCTCCGCGCCTGCGGCGTCCGTCTCTGCCGGCACCGCCAACGGCGACAAAGCTTCTTCCGACGGAGGGATCCCAACATCACCACCACCGTCGCTTGCACCGTCTATTCGACCGGGAGACGATGGCTCGGCAGCGCTCGCCGCGGCAGGAAGGGCTCCACCCGGTGTTGCGTGTGGGAGCTCGGCAGTATCACTCCCGCTGTTGATCTCGTCTGCGGCAGCAGCCTCTGAAAGCTCGTCCGCGGCGGAGTGGCTTTTATCCTGGCTTTCCACGTCCTCGTCGCTGTCTTCCAGAGCTGGTTGGTGCCAGGTGAGGGAAGATGGTTGAGTTATTCGCTACTTTGCTACTGCAATCGACAAAGATTTCGCCCGCGGTAAGATACACAGGGTGCCATCCAACAGATGCGTATGGGGTTCAGGGCGACGGTACACTTGAAAATTTATTGCGCAATCAGTAGTGGTACCAGAGCCTGGAGCAATGAAGGCGCGCAAGAAGCAGCGGCGGCCGCACGACGGGGACTGATGTGGCAAAGAAAAAACAAAACAAAAAAAGAGACCGTCTTTCGTCATATTTAGCTGGAAACGGCGGTGGAAAAGGAAGCACCAGCGGCGGGCTCACCAACGCCGAGAGCGCCACGGGGGGGGAGCGTACTCCAACCACAACAGCGCCAGTGCCATTGGCTGAGGGAGATTTCTCAACACGCTCAGCTGCAAAAAAATATATTCGCTCTCCGCTCCCGCCGGCGCAAGGGTCTCCAACACCGAGCGACCAAAACACGCAACTCACATACGTCTCCCCACCCTGCCGCAGCGCCAACTCCGCCAACTCCGTCCCCAGCCACTTCAGCCAACCCGTCCACGCGAGGCGGCGGCGGCGGCGGCGCCTCCTTGGCGGTAGCCGGCATAACCCCCTCGCTCTCGCCGCCCCCGGCCGTGCAGTAACCGCCAGCCACTCCAAGCGACGGCGGAAAGGCGGCCGCAGGAGCATGACCGACCTCGCCCCCGTCGCGTGGTGCGTCGTCCACGACAGCGGTCGCTCCGAGTTCCAGGGGAGGCACGGTCGGAGCACCTTCCCCGGCGGCAGCGGCAGCGGCGGCGGTGCTTGCGTCTTCGGTACCATCCGTGACGTTCGCGGGTACCCCGGAAATGTCCGGGGACGTAGGCAGGCGCCTCACGCTGCCGGTACAAAAATCGGCACAACCAGACTTGGCGTTATTCCTAGGCATGTGGGGCGCTTGCATTCTGCGAAAATATTAGTTTCGTCAAGAGTATAGCGGAGATGTCGTCAGTGGGTAGCAGGGGGGGGGGGGGTATGACGCAGCGAACAGTGCATAAACTGTTGGTGGCGGATATCTCGAAACGCAACAACACTTTACCTACAAAGGACGCTTTTCCACAGCAAGTACTTTGACTGGGTCGAAGCTCACCGCGAGCACCAAAACCACACCGAAACCGAATATCAAGGGCCAGGGTGTAGAACCCAAACGCACCACATACTTGCCCGGACCTCAACCGCACAACTATCAACCAACGACCTTCCAAAAACATCCCCGTTTCCTGTGTGTGAACCTCATCCTGTCTGCGTGACCCCGACGGATGCGTCAGAAACACACACCAACGGGTGTAAACCGTAGACTGGCGCCAGAAGTAGATGGCACGAAAATACACACACCATAGCACATACCTCGGCTTCTCGCTATATTTTTCGGTGGCCGCACCACCACCTCCGCCGCCTTCAGCGGCCTGCTTCTTCTTTCTGGCCCTCTCGCGCTTCAGCCGTTCGCGCCGCTGCCGACCCGTCTCCGCTCTACCGGCGCCCCCTCCGCCCGTACCCCCGGCAAGCGTTGCATCAGGCGGAGCCCCCAAGCGCGACGACGTTCGGGGAGGCGGGGATGGCGGCGGCGATACCCCGCTTTCGCCAGCATCCCTACGGGGTGTGGAAATCGTACGGAGTGAGAGGCGATGCGGTCGAAGCGGGGTAAGGGCAAAAATAATCGCTAGCCTGTGTGTGAAAGTCGGTGGGGATAACTTGGGGTGTGCGTGTGCGAGAGAGTACAACTCCGTCTTAGGCGTCGGCATTCTGCTGATCGTGCCATCGGTTCGGGTATTGTCTCCAACGGCAACTTGGTCGCGTGTTTCACACGCACCATACGCTGCATCCGGTACCAGAGCAAATCGGTCCGAGGGACGAGCTCCTGTGTGTTTTAGTGCCGGACCGCAACCCCTTCCTCAAAAGCGTTGCTAAACACGACACTGTGCGTGCCGCATACCCGTGTAGCATGCTTCGCCACGGAGGGGTGCAATGCACATCGGTTGCCCATCGGCAATACACAACGAGACACATAACGCAACTAGCCGTCTGGCCAAAAACGAAATACGCAACGCAACAAGTAGTTCGCCACGGGCCAGACGGCCACAACGCCCGTCTCCCTCACCCCGCAAGCCCGCCCGGAGAAGAGCCCCGCCGCCCGCCCCCGCCGCTACCATAACCCCCGCCTCCAAGCTGCAGGCCGGCCACCCTCGCCACCGGCGAATCATAGGCTCCCTCGGACGGTAGGTCCGGCGGCGGCGGAGCGGTCAGCGACATCCCTCGCGCCCCCGCCGATCCCCCGGCCGGGCTGCCGGGCGAATACTCGTCTCCATCCTCGCCCGCCAGGCCCGGGCCGGCGCGCACGACCACTGGGCCGGACTGCTGCATTGCTTCGTCCATCTGGGCCTCGAGGCCATCCTGGAGGAAGGTGCGAGGGGGAACAAGCGGGGTGTTGAACTTAAGGTGGCGTTTCCCTTCCTCACATATTGTCCTGAAAACACCAGATATTCTCCCCTCTAACCGTGGGTCACCGGGAGCGGAAAACTGACAACAGAAAAATGCCGACATGGGCCTACAGCATTGAAGCCAAACCGGCCGGTCGGACAGAAAAAAAGAAGCAATACCCCTGCCCCACCGTCCACGGCAGGCCACACCCTAGCGGGAGCTTTCACGAAACCATGAGAGGTTGCCACCATTGGGGTGTTACGCCGGATCAGCTATTTTTGTATATTCCTTTCCCATGGAACCTATGGGACGAACGTTCCCCGTCCCGAAATAATCCAGGTTCCATCGTTTCATGGCCGGGAAGGACAGGTCCGGGGATCCAATTGCGGCATTTTTCCGGGGGCTGAAGCGGGGCCAAGCGCGCTGTACTCGTGCGAAATATCATGACCTGCACTGCATCCAATTGCTATGTAGCAGTTCTGGGCGCTCTTGCCTCCCACACGGCAAACGTGGTCTGCGGATAGCGAAGCTTTTGGTCAAAGATCAGCTTGGTGCGTCCTCTCATTGAACCAACCCGCAAGACCTCTAGTTTGAGTTCGGAGCAGCCGGCATTCGGATCCTGCCGTTGTGCCACCTTGGTAGCCTTCTCCGATAGGAATTGACGCAAGACGAAAATGGTTGTAGCGAGTTTCGCACAAAGATGATCATCGTGACCATTGGGCAACAAAAACCCTTCCTGCTATCACGCTATTCCAGGTGGGAACATTGTCAGCATGTTTCTTTGTCGTACCAGTTGATATACCCGCACCACTTCTCTACATGTGTTGACGATGTCCTTCACTGCCGATGTTCTACCATGTGGATGCTATCGAGATGGATGTCCTCAACGAGCCGACAGGGGCTAGATGCGTGTCATCCAAGCAAGACAGTTGATCCGCCTCGATTTGGAAAGTTGTCGAACATCATATGCAAAGAGACACTGCGACGTGTTCCTGTGGAGGCAGAATGTTACAACACACGACACAACGGAGGGTTTCTCCCCGATATTTTCGTCGTCTCCCCAGTAGATAGAAGAATACTACGGGGGAGATGTCTTGTGATGTTGCACCAAAACAGCAGTGTTTTGGTGATCGGCACCTGCTGGCACTGAGAAAATTCAGTGTTGGCTTTAAATAGACTCGGCTTAAGCCCAGGACCCACCCGGTTTCCCTCCACTCACCACAAAGGCTCCAACACACACCCTTCGACTGTGGTTATCATATCTCGAACGGCTAGTCTTTCTGTGGTTGTACAATATATTTTTCATAAAATGTGTGTGGTGGCTTCGCGTCGCGGCGCTTTTCCGTCGGACTAAATAAATAGCAGAGGTGTAGGCATGTACAGCATGTGTGAAGGCTCGTATCAGAGGACGCTGTACGCTGTACGTTGTACGTATTCCATCTCAGCAGGTAACAAGAGAACATTGCGCCCTGCATGCTTTGCCCTCGCGGGTAAACGTAGCCCTCACACCGGTTGGGCTCGTAAGCCTATGGCAGTACCATTTACAGCAGTAGGTGCAGAACGAACCATGAGGCAGGTGTACGCTGGTGAATGCTGGTTTTGCATATACGAGGAACTTGTTCTATTGCTACTGCTGTAGAGATGCCACCAACCTAAGATCCTTTACGAGCCTGCATTCACACGCTTTCGACGGCATCTCGAGAATACGACGCAGCTCGAGCCCGAGATAACCGCGGCAGCTCGCCCATTTCTACTATCACTCAGCACATGCCCAGTTTGATGGGGCAGAGGTGTGCAGGGTGTGAGCTTGCCAGCGCGGAGCATCTCTAGCGTTGACCCGCACATAAGTTGTGTACTACAATATTCATGGCGTAGATGCCCTGGAGAGAAAGAGAGAGAGAGCGAGAGAGCAACACGGCGCTACTGACAAAGAGGACCGCAGCAACAGCTTGGACAAGTTTCACTCGCAATGGCCCACGAAGAGCAACTGCGGGGCTACTATGATGCTGCGCTTGGCTTGCCCAGCGCACACGATGCCCGACACCAAGCACTTACAGCACACAGAAACAGGGGCATAAAATGTCCCTAATGCATATTTCACAACAACGAAAGACAGCTATTCCACAGAGTGGGCGCACCTTAAGTTTCGTAGCTGCATCGCGGATCGAACCTAGGTTTAGCGATCCCCACATGCCTACCCGGTTCTCGCTGCTGGGTGAATGTGTGCGCCCTTCTTCCCAGCCTCTCTCCTTTCTTACCGCAGACAAAAGACTTGAAAAGACGAATAGGGGGCCCGACAGATTGGTCACTGGGTTTCGAATTTGTTCTTTCGTCTTCTTTGTTTTAAACAAACATGAAACCGTCATGATCTCGAGTTTTTTGAATATTTGACGATGTGAAGGCGGGTTCGCACGGACGGGGCGGGAGCGCCACACCTCCTCTGCAGTGTAGCTGTGTGTCGTGCGGCACGATCCGCCGAGCTCAACGTCGTTCATCAGGATGCTAGCTCACCTGCTCCTTCCCTACTGGCCAGCGCGCTGGAGAACGCAAAGCGACGCCCAACGGTGGCACCGACCGCATCCTTCCGACAAGTGTTGCTGCAATGGCCGGCCCTTCGCATTGGCGGGAGTCGTGGCTTCTAGTACAGCCGCGGCAGAATATTTCACGCGGTCGGGGAACATCGGCGGGAAGCAAGCCACCACGGTGAGGCCCGTGGTAGTGGTCATACCCAAAAACAACCGCCCTGGGAAATTGAAAGCAGTTCTCCCTCGACACGTGAAGGACACCGGCGAGGTCGACCTCGGGCGCAACCACGTAGCGATGTTTTGGAGTCGGGCTGGCAAGCGCGCAGCCCCCATACTCACATCGTGGCGGTGTGCCGTTGCACTTTCGCTATTGGTGCTGTTGCCACCTGCATGTGGCGTGGTGGACCTTACTCTCTATGGCGGGGCCTTCGATTCGTCGTCAACGATAGCATATGCCGAGGTAAGCTGCGTGCCTCTGTTGTACACATAATTACCTAGATGTACTAGTCCGTGGCAGCACAATGCGTGCAATCCAAGCGCAGAACTCAAAGATTTATGGGTACGGGCAAACACCATTATTGCAGAATGATTTCTAACTCGCGGGCTGTGTTTGCGAGGTGGAGGTGTGCGCCAGAGTTTTGCAGGTGAAAGAGGTTTGAGCAATGTGTTTGGGCGCCTCAAATCCTATATTGTAGTCTACACAGCTAGACAACACCAGCAACAGATGTACCCAGGTAGCTAGCATACCGACGTGTGCCACACAGACGTGAAACGTTGCAACGCAGACTGACTACTGTAGTCTACATGTCGAGTCGTTAGGGAACGTTTGGGCAAGGCACCCCTTGGAGCGTACGTACTATATGTGGCCTATGCCGTACACCAACTTTCCTGAAGGTGGGCTTGCAATGATGCCACCCTTTGGATACCGCCATTTGCTACATTGCCGATGCCGATACCGACGACTATCACAGTCTACACATTTCTTAGCTAAATGGTTTTCAGACGATCCGGAATGATGTTTTCGTGAAATCTCCGAGCTACCAACGTCTTGAGCACAGCGGGATTCTGGATACATATTATATGAACTATGTACTGTAAGAGGTATCCGAGGATTGTACACTACTTGTACGCGGTTACCACAATGGTGCACACGATCTCCCAGAGCGAGAGGGGGAGAAGGGCGGGGAGGGCGAGGGGGGGGGGGGGGGGGAAACCAGGTTGAACCCCGCAAGTGAAAAGGTCTGGCCCGGAAAATTGGTATCTCCTGCGCTGTTGAAATGCAGGGGAAACAAACGTGCTTCGGCGGGCTCGAAATCGGCAGCTGTGAACCATCGTCTCCAAATTGGTTGATTGACTTTCTCGATGTGAGTTCGGCATTCCTCCAGACGTAGTCATGATCTTCGTCTGTGTGTCGGCCGCTTGAAGTGATCCACAAACATTTCTAGAGGCGCTTTCCGCTACCATGTGGGCGATTTTTCTGAGCCGCTAGCGAGCTTTCGGCCTTGGCAATGCATTAAGCTAGAGGTCGCGGTGCAGGTCATGCGGACCACGGGTATACGTACGGCCACCTTGACACGCACACTTCTACACAGTGGGCAAGCTAGAGCTTGTTCACAAACCCACCCTGTTCCCCTCGCCTCACTAACCGACTTAGCCCCACATACACATGGCATTGGAGGCCAGACATTGGCATCAGCGTCTTGATGCCACTCGGCGTGCTGCTGAGATCGAAAATATTTTCTTTGTTTTCATGCAATGCCCATCCTGGCTCTTTGGTGTTGCTGGTCTCCGGCAGCAATACAACCAGGGCACAACCGGGGCGTACTGTGCCTCTTGCTGCTCGAACACCGACGTGTCGGGCGATACCTGGACGTTTTCGTGCCCACTTATCTCGACTGCGTTCGCTGAGTTTGTCAATCACTTCGGCTGGGAGTTCCGTGAGTACGCTTTAAAGGACCCGTAGTCAGCACCCGCTTGTAGATGTCTTAGCAAGAAGTTATTGAACAGGATTTAATTTCCAATAAGTTGGGGGCATTTCGTCATACTTTATCGCAACACCGTTCCTACCGCCGTCGTGGGGCTTATCATGGTGCCGGACACGAAGAACAACCGTTTCATACTCAAAGGCGTTAAACCGAACGAAGGTGTTGATGCGGTAGCTCTTGGTCTTCAGGTGGGCGTGGGAAGTCTCGGAACCGCGCTCCAGATTGGGGCGAGGTTACCATATATGTTTTTATTCTGCGGTCACAAGTGTTCCAAAATTGTTGTTGCTAGGAACGATCGTTGATGCACATACATAAGGCTGAGTGGTTGACGCCCCGATTGTGGTGCCCACATGTTTCTGAGACCGGTGTGGGAGGCATATCCAACCGTCACGGATATCGGTATTGACGGGTTTATAGTTTTCCGTCCTCCTGCGCATTGCAACGTAAGTTTATCAGCAAGAATGCACCACTGTAGGCCAATAGAAGACTGACTGAAGCGAAGCGGTTCCTGGTGTTAATAGGAACTACCTAACGCCGAACGTCGTTGAACATCATCTATGTCCCAACCCATCCCTAAACAACACGTACGCCGTGTGTCGCCAAAGCATCACCCAGTTAATGAGACTTCAGCGGAAATTGTGTAGACAAACTCTTGGGCTTGTGATAGCCCCCCGCACGAGTTGGTGCGAATTGGTGCGCTCTGCAACAAAGTTCGACATGAACCCCCAAGTATGGAGCCATAACGTGAACCCTTCGCCGCTCATAACCGCACCTGAACACACCCTCGGGTCCGACGCGGCCGACTGAAATCGATGCAAGGATTTGGACGCCAAGAAACGACGGACGACAAAGATGTCATAACATGCAGCATCCCACGTACGGCGTGCACCTACGACGAGGAAGGTCTTTTGGCCGCCCCCTGTGAGGCCGACGGCAGGTTAGCTGCTGTTCAACACATCCCACAACGGTACAGCTGCGAGCGGTAGCGTAGTCTTGATAGGCTACACCCCTGGACGACCTTTCAGCAACATGGTATCTCTTGTATTGCAAACAAAGTACAGACGATGTACAATATATTGATTCGAGCTTCAACTAAAACGAATGGGACGGACTTCAAAGTACCTAAGGGTATTGGCTGAAGAACGAATTGTTTGCGAGACGTTGACCAGCGCGGTTCGACGTTCGCATTCGTTCGGTGTGGGTCCCTAGGCGTCGTGTAGGATTGCCGTACCGGTAAACCTTCCAAGACCATTCATTCCGGGGCATCCCCGTTTCGGGCGAGCTGTATCGGTAAAAACCGTCTATATTGCAGTGATGTTGGTGGCCTTAGAGCTGTCCTTGATGGGAACCCGGACCGTTTTAGTTTGTGTTCTTCATCAATACGCTCGGCAAGAACGCAGGGTATGTCGTCACTCCAAGCAGCTCTCGCACGAAACGACTTTGTCTACACCGAATACGACTACATCTTCTGCCACAAACACCGTTCGTCGCAGCTTCTTGTCTAGCTACGTGCTGACGGTTGAGGTCATGACCATCGAGCGGGGACTGAGATCGTGGAAGAGCGTACAGGGCTGCTCTGTGGAGTCGGAGGAGTCAGCGACGCAACCCGCGGCCTTGTCCGAGACCATCGTCATGACACAGGTAGGTTGAGGTTTTCTACCGGTACGACTCTGGCTTTCACGCAGAGGTCGACAACATCCTTCGGATCTGCAGGCAGTTTTCGCTCGCTGTTAAGACGCTTCCTTGTTGAATAGAACATCCCCGGCTACAATCGCCAAGGGGGTGGAGTGGAATGCACGCCAACCAGGCACAGCTCAGATACTGTCCTTTTTCATTTTTGGCCTGTTCTTAAGAAGGGGGGTTCGTTGAGGGTGGGGCGAGATTGAGCAGGAAAAACCCTCATGCCCATAAAAATCTCTTTGGACTTGTTGCTGCCTGATGTCCGCTGCATGAGTATGAGAAATCCGTCAGCTTTCTGACCCATGCCTTACTTCAACACAGCGTCTATAGTAGTAGAGAACTTCGTCGAACTTTTACCAAGACTCTCATGCGGTAGCACCGAGACTATTTCTCAGCTGGCGCCAACACGACGTTGTTGTTATAGCCGGAGAGCGTTTGGGCAGGACGAAACGAGACGTTGTAAAAAAGATCTCCACCCGTACGATCGATTCTACAACGAAGCGCAGCGTGTGGGTTCCTTCATTCGCGAATATTTCACCCTCGATATTGATGATTCCTGCATTACAGTATGCGTTGAACGGGAATGGTATTTACCGAATTAACTTGAATAGACAGTCTGACATTCTGCTGCCAAGATACTTCCTGATAAAGTACTCAATAGTGTAGACAATAATACATTATAGACTACATGTCCTATGACCGCGCTGGGTGACGTTATTGCGAAGATTTCACGCAAAGTATTTGTCGCCTCATGTTTCATGTGATGCCTTACGTGATTTGCATGGATTGTGAATCGGTGTTTGCCTGACTCTTTCGGCCCGCGCGGCGGCGGCAAGGTGTCTACGTTACCAATCAAACGGAGGTGATCGTACAAACAACAAGAACTCGATTTTGACTTGAGCTTTTCGAATAACCGAGGGAGCACCCAGAAATCTCTTCAACGGGACACCAGATCAGGGGACAAGCGTTGGGTAAGCGAAACCCGCCATGTACTTGTTGCATGGAAAAGCCGCTTGAGTTCACCACCAGCATCATACACGCTACAACAATGCAAGATGTTGTACAGCACGCCATAGTTTGCCGAAATTAGTCGTTGCCCGTCCGTGACTGGCGAAAGCCACAAGTACGTCCGCCCATCACCCTGTAGCATTTCGAGCTACCGTTGTACAGTAAATATCGCCATCCCCAATTGGTTGATGAGAGGTACATACGTTCTGTCCGGTACCGCCGGAGGTTCTCCTTCCGTGAGGACTAGGAGTCTACATATACACAGAGACTAGATGCCTGGATGCTCGAATCATCTGTACATATATATCTGTACTGCTGTTGTGTACATGTAGGTCTGCCATACGTGGACAAAATATGTCGGACCACCTTGTTTAAGGGACGGGCGGAGAGGAGGCGGGGTACATGTACGAACAAAACCATTAGGTGGTAAGACGGATCACGCGAAGCCTAACTGCATCAGCTTGGCATGGCCTGTGAAGTATTGGGTAGGGTTTGTCTCAAGAGCCGCATGGATGGGGTGATTTGTGATTTATTAAGGAAAAATAAATACACACACAGAAAGACTACCCATCCATGCGCTGGCCACAGTCGAACAGGATATGGTAGAGTCTTTTCAGTGAGTGGAGGAAAACCGGCTGGGTACTGGACTTATTTCGAGTCTTTTTTAGTCTATACTGATGATTTATATCAGTGATGCCAGCTGGTGCTAAGTACAAAAACATCTGTATAGGTTACTTACATTTTACAATACATCCCCTGTAGTTCTCTACTGGGTCAACGACAAAATATCGGGGAGAATCCCTCCGTTGTGTCGTGTATTGAAAAATGTAACCTTCACAGGGGACACGGCGCAGTGTCTATTGACAGCTTGCTGGTTTGTTAGATATTAGGAATAATATTGTAAAAATCATGGAAGATGAAACGAAGGCTACAGCAGTACATCACTCGTTTTCAAATCTACAGATTTTTTTATTTCACTGGCAGCATTTGTTTCCCGCCGATTTTTGAATTTACAAAACGTTTTTATCCTTTGGGGTACCGTATCATCAGTTTTGTTTACAGTAGATGAGAATGGTACACCTGGTGCATGGTAGGTAGGGCATAGCATTCAGTTTGTATCATGTTAGCTTGTTTCTTGTTATCTTTGGTGTTGGTAAACAACATCAGTAGAGCACGGAAAATTTTCAAATATGATATACATCCAATGTAGCGGTTGTTGTCAACTTCCCTGGTGTTCCTCAGAGCAGTTTGCCGAGATATCTTGTCGCAACCATGTCGATTTATTATGATTGATTGTGGATGGTGCACAGCAGTGGAGGCTGCGATTTCTTTTTTTTTTCTTGACATGACACAACGAATCCATCTCTATCATAGAAAAGAGTCAGAGACAGATTAGCAATGAATTCATAGCGTCAGAAAAAGCTACCTGTATGTCTACGATTTCCCAGACAGCATATTTGGATTTGCGTTACCAATCTGCACCGGTTGCGCCGCAGGTTCGGGCCACCGTTTCTCCTCGTCCTCCGTCGACAGGATGTAGCCATGGAGCCACAAGCGTCTTCGGCGTCATGCTTGCCATCGTCTTGCCATTATCGTCAGGAATAGCAATTCTGTTTCGATACCTCCCGGTACTGCCGTCATAGACGTGTACACCTGCCACAACGGCGGACGGCCTGCCCCCGAATCGGAGTGTATCTTGATGTTTTTATCCCAAACATAGACTAGGTGCGAGCTGACCCTGATCAAAAACGATCCTCTGGCAATTGCCTCTGGCGGCGGTTGTAGTACATAGGTATACAGTATGCCTAACATATCAGCCGTCTCTCCATGTTTCGAAACCCGTCAGACTGCGTGTGATGGAACAAACAGCAGTCCGTGTATCCTCCCCGACTCTCCAGCACTATCTTCGTTGTAGTTGATGCACACAACGCCACATAGCTCGGCGGAGGATGGTGATCTAGATCCGTGACGTGGTGGTTTCGAGGAAAGTTCTCCATGCTACGTAGAAAACTGTTTGGGGCATTGGCTAGCTGTGTTCGTTTCGCCTATGTCTTCATTGAGACACCTACATCACCTGTATTTGCTCTTACGGAAATCAGACAGACAAAAATATATATACCATGAGAATGCGGCATGTCAGCAAGGGAGCTGTGGTATAATGGTTAGAATTGATCCCTGTCACGGATCAGATCCGGGTTCAATTCCCGGCAGCTTCGAATTTTTGGCTTTCGTTTTGCGTAATTATCAAGGTTTATCGCAGCGTATCGTCCATTTAAAATCTGAAGGTGAAGGTAACACCTGTCTGTTAAGATTATTATTCGTAGTGTTGTCGTAGATGTACTCTGTAGCCACGGCTGCTACATGCAGTAAATAAATCGTTAAAAAGTCCACACTGAAAATTCTTGTTCTCCCATCCAAAGCTCGATCGGCTCTTCTTTCCGCTCTCGGGGTAACCCAACAACAGCAGCCGTTCTGATTTGTAAAGTAAGTCGCGTATTCTGCACTCAACGCTATTGTTCTTGGAATGAACGTATCCCATCTGTCTGCCACGAGGTAATCCGCAGGCAAGCAACCGAGCAACCAAGCGAATTTGAGGAAAAGTTGCTGCTGCACCCCGCGCGTACGACACCACACGGCGTTTCACACGGGGGACACGAAGCAACATGACATCGAAATATGGGTAGCTGCTGATGCGGACGGAATTCGGCATGCGGTTCTCCCGACGTGTCTTGCTTACCACATCCCGAGAGAATATGACACAAGAACACGACAACCATCCATTGTTGGTCCATTCGTTCCCTCATGAAATACGTCCACCAATCATTGCACCAGATGTGCGAGAGACCAGGGTTGTGTTTGAACCAATAAGCATTTATTTCTGGATGCGCGGGAATCGTTTGAATTATCGGTTCAAGGTGTACGAGAGTGGCTCCGGCATCGAAGCTGGTTGGGCGACCCTGATCGCACTGGTGGCCTTCTTGGTATTGTCGTGCGGGGTTCGATATGCCCGGGAAGATCGTTGCACCATATGCGGCCATCATCTCATCTGGTTCCGAAGGGTAAGCCCATTTTCATAGTGCGCAGGGAGGGGGGGTGGACATGCATAGGCGCTGCTTACAACACTAGTCTCGGCGCTCCAACAAAAAACAACCCCGGAAACAACGTGCGGTAGAAGACATTAGTGGCAACAACTCTCGCGGTGTCATGCCAGCATCGAGTAAGCCATCGTCGTACTTGTTCCGCCCGGAGTCACTTTGTTCTCCCCATGGCTAAGGGCCAGACATTTTTTTTTTTTCTCCCATCATTGGACTCTGTCGTCTGCCCCTCTGACCCCTATCCTCCACTTCTACTAACTAGGCGATCCAACCGGGGTCACATAGGAGGGGGGGGTTGGACCCCCTCCTGCGGTTCCTGCCTGAGATATTTTCATCGCGAGGAGGGTACAGCAATCCCTTCCCTCGCGACTTTTGAAGTCAATCGAGTTTACTAACAACGAGCTTTGCCGCGCGTCGCTTCCAACTTAGACCAGGATTTATTTAGTGAGAAAAAGAACTCACTTTGCCGGGACTAGGTTGCGAGGGTACCTACTAGACCACCGGGGCGACATGTACCTGTACGTTTCACGCGCCACGCATGTAACCTCCATCCCTCTTGAAATCACGTAGGGTTACTACATATTTCTCCCAATCTATACACAAAAATCGCGTATGGTTCAAGTATGCCCAACATTCAGCAGGTTTTCACCACTTACTTATTCAGCACATCCCGCCATTCGAGCTATGTCTCAACGGACACTTCTTGTATGATTTCATGCGACTTTTTCGAGTACCATGGAGTTCGGTTCGTGGGGCGGGACATCTAGGGTGGGGGCCCGACAGTCTACACGCCTGTCTACTTCTTGCCCATCACCTCACGCCCCCTTCCGGCGAAGGCCGTTCTTCTCCAGATTCTTGGCCCTTGGGTTGTCGAGTCGGGGACGGGGGGGGGGGGTCTCTTGGGGAGGGAAGCATACGCTAACATATCTACTACCACATACGGTATTCAACCCCCCGCTACACTACTGGAGAAGAACTTCCCATCGGCCAGGTTTCAGTTGCTTACCACATGTGACCCGCAACC
>FN649728.1:378273-404940 GCA_000310025.1 Ectocarpus siliculosus | reverse complement strand
TAAACATACCTCTCTCTATAAAAGGAATCAGTAGACACGCACCTTTGCGCCAGTTGTGTCTTGGTTGGCGTGTGTGGGTTGCTGTCCTTGGCTGTGCGTTTGTGTGGAGTGTGGGTGGGTGGTGGGGTTCGCAATTCTTGGGGCGCGGAGAGACTATTCCCGAGCGCGACGGTGAACCGCGAGCGCCACGTTTCTACGTACAATTGTCAGAAAAAAAATCTCCTATCGTTCGCCACAACAAGAAGATTCTCTGCAAATAGTCTCTTCCGAATTTTTTGTTCATAAATTCGAAATGCGGGGCAGACTCCGAACCACGTAAATTCGAAATGCGGGGCAGACTCCGAACCACGTGCTGCGATGATTGCTATTGACTTGCGGACCTCTCGGGGCCAGTTTGTTTGAGCGTACCTTTTTAGGGTAAGTTAGCCTGTGACCACGGGAATCGACCGCGTCAAGTGTTGGATCAGTACGGACATATGAAGGTACTGGGTAGAGAGAGATCGGAACGGTTTTTAATGTGAAAACAACAACAACAAATTACAACAACAACAACAACAACAACAACAACAACATGGTTTGTGATGAGACAACAACCCCGAGCACAACGGCCAGGTAGTACGTGATATGTATAGGCCTTGGTTGTGGAGTGTGTGGAGGTCACGGAAGGAGTAGGCCATGCATTTGTGGTCTTGAAAGATAACTCGAAACAGACTACTGTACGTGCTGCTTGCTGTAGTCTAATGCTGTCGCCAGCAAGTTGTAGTGTATCCCGAAAGCTCTCTAATAACGCGAAATCCTGAAATCCTGCATCGCGTACAGGCAGCAAGTGTTTGCGCGTGAAGTTTGGGTGGCAATGAGCACCTACTACCCGTAAAAAAAACGCCCCATATCCTCAATCTCACTGAATCATTGGGATGCATCCGGGTCAAATCATGTACTCCGGCAGACTTTTAAAAGTACTCGTGAGGCCACTTGTTAAGCTGTCCTTTTTTGGGCTGTCCCTTTTCTAAAAAAGGGACAACTGACCAAGAACCACTTGTTACGTGGTCTTTCTTTGCATTTTTGAACCTCCGAAAAAGGGACAGCGAAAAAAGATTGCCCCATCCTGTCCCTTTTTGGGCAACTTTGTGACAGGATGGGACGGTCCTTTTTTGTTGTCCTTTTTCTGTCACAACACATGACACTTGCCCACAAACTTGAATATCTCGACGGATGATCGCCGCAAACTCTAACGGTATTCGCACGAGTCGTGTCATGTGACTGGTACGGAGTCAGTAGCCTCGGCGATAGACGTAATGTTGTCATTCGGCTGACCAGGTGGACAACCCGATGTGTGCGGCAAACAAGCGGCAAACGAGCCGAAAGAGCCTGGACGCAGCAGCGGTGGGTCTTTTTGGTGCACAGTCAACTTTTGCGAACCCAACTTCTGGGCGACCTATAGCGTCCTGGTCTGTATCAATCACCGCACAAGACGAATCAGACGCACAGCTCATGGCGGATACCTTTGTCATCGCTGTTGCTTCGGTGTGTGACGAGGGAGCATCGATGAACCAAAGTTGCAACACGGGGAAAAAGAACAAAAAATATGCTTGGAGACGCGGCGGGTCATTTTTCCCGCTTGTCCACCACTCTCGCGCTCACAACCTCTGACCGCCCGTCAGCCTCCTGGTCTGTATCAACGACCACACAAGACGGACCATACACATAGCTCGTGGCGGATACCTTTGTCATCGCTGTTGTTTCAGTGTGTGGCGAGGGAGCATCCATGAACCAAAGCTGCGGCATGGGCAAAAAAGAGCAAAAAAAGCTGGTTGTTGGCGCGGTGGGGTTTTTCAAGGTGCTGTTGACTCTCGCCACCTCAGTTGCCGTGCCTCCCAGTGCCCTGTGGTCTCGATCAGCCGCCACACAAGGCGGACCAAGCACCCAGCTCGCGGGGGATAGCTTTACAGTTGCTGATGCTTCGCTCTGTGCGGAGATATCACCGAAAAACCAACTCGGTGCCAAGGTGCTCATTGTGTGACGAACGGCCGTTGCACTTGTTGTTGCAGGGTCATTTTTTTTTGCAGATGAGCAAAAAGGATCGACCAGCACCGTAACAAGTGGGTCATCTTTTTGCTAGATTATTTTTTGGTTCGTCCCTTTTTGAGAAAAGGGACAGCCTAAAAAAGGACAGCTTAACAAGTGGCCTGATCTAGAAGAATACGCTACGAGAAGAAGATGGCATGGATCGGAGAGTTACGGGATGACTCGGAGTATGATACTGGGAATGGCTCCGACATACCGAGCGTGGTTCCCCAGTACTGCCAACTGTGAAAGTGCTGCAGAGCTGCAGATTTGTGGTGTGTGTGGTACTTGGAGGTTTCATCTTGCGTGGGCTCGAGAAAAGGTCAGCGAGGAGGGAGGAGCTCCACCCACTGCTTCTCTGTCGGTAGATCCCGTAAAAGGTAGTCAATACTGCTGCTGTAGTTGAGTTGCATGTACTGGTACCACCGTCGCAAAACAATTGAAACGCACACAGAAATCGTAGCCAACAACAGCAGCGCGTTAGTTTCGACGGCAATACGGGAATGTCGTTCTGGTGCCGACTCTTGCTGTGACCCAACAAGTCCGAGGCGGACGGCGACGAAATCGAGACATCCACCATCCCCACGACAACGAACCGTCCCTGCCATCGCCTTTCGGAGGCCATCCTGCAGTCGTACAACTTACATGAAAATGGACAAACAAGCCTGACCCTATAACCATGAGTTTCGTATTGCACTCTGTGATCGCGCGTCAGCTCCAACGACGTATGAGAAACAGCCCGAACCCGGGGAAGTAGTGTACTTGTAAACTGATGCTGAAGCAATTGGCTGAGGGAATATGCGTTGCAGGACCAGTCGAGACTAAATCAAGATTGGTTACACAGCAATGGAATTATTATGTCTATGTTTTTGGGTACGAGACAAAATGCCACGGAAATACGAGCGCCCCCAGCACAAGAGGACGGGGAACCCGCACCTCTAACACTCTCTGTCGAAGCTGGGTATTAATAATGTAGGTCTTCACACGGAGAGTCGTACGACGGCTAGCGAAAGAAACGCAGAGACAAGGCGCAGGGTGAAACAATAGAAAGAAGTCGCGGAATACCAGCTGGAGGAGGTGCTTCGGATGGACTTTTGTCGAGAAAAGCCGACAGCTGTAGTCTACATACACGCTGTTTCAGGCCACGCGCGGCTAACAGCCGAGTACGCTAAACATTGCACGTGATCACGCGTGCCTGGAAGACCTTGTGCTACGGCAGTGCTAGTGGGATTTTCCACCAGCCGGATCTAACGTATCTACATACTATAATTGCGGTTGAAACCGGCTTGGTTGCCTTGGTGCGTGTGGGCCGAAACTTTGTTTGCAACGAGTTTCGCCGGCGTGTGGTCCACTTCAGGCGGGCACCAGAAGAGACCCGCTCCCTTGAGTTCGATCGACAAGGCGTTTTTACATCGCCCATGCCTAAAAGGCCTTGCCCAGACACATAGTCTTTGGCCAACCCATAAACGGACCGTTCAACCTCCAAGGGGTGGTGGTTCCTTCACTTCTCAGCGAGCATCTCGAGGCTTCCCGAGTGGTTCAGCCCAGCGCGCCAAGGCTGCAAGCTGATCATCCACCAGCTAATCCTGCATACGCACACGCTCAAACCAAACAAGGCAAAGATTCGTCATCTGTAGACATGTTCTTCCTAGTTTGATCCCGTTCACACCAAACGCGGATATTGTCGCGCCACCACGACAACCGATTCTATTGATACCCTTTGGCCAACAACATGTTGTACAGTAATCGAACCCAGTGATATATTGGCCCTGGAATACAGTAGTGTAGGCAGTCCGGGTTATCGTCTCCCCCCAAATGGAAGTCGGGACGAAGCAAGGTCGGTGTGTAGGCGTCTAGTTCCTTCCATCCATCCGTAGCGTTGATCAGAAAGGCCTCTTCGAGCATGGCATTGTATTCCGGGAACCGGCCCCACTGGTACTGGTGAGGTCCGCTCGCGACCAAATCGAGGGCGGTATCAACATCAACGGGCCCGTCAAACGTCCTGTGGCGGTGGTTAAGCGGCGACGGTGGGGTGAAACGAAACGCGACAAAATCGGTGATATCTTCTGAGAACCTTCATGATGCAGGTGCAGCAGCTTGCCTCCCCGGATACGTCTTGAACGCCGCGCATGGGGTTGTCAAGCGGAATCTTTCTCCAGCACAACCGGTACGGGAGATGGATCGACACTCGTACTACCGCGATGCATGTATGCTTAAAGGTTGTATGCTTAAAGGTTGTATGCATACACTGTAGAGAGAACAACCAGTTCGTTCGACGAATCGTCCCGTTCACCTGTGTCCACACATTCTCACTCGTCTAGGCTCGCGCACTGACCTTTCGGAGCAGCCTCCGTGCCCTGGCGGGGTGTTTCTCACGATGAGAAGTGCATCATCTCCGTGGAGACGTTTCATGGACGCCGTTAACTCTTTGCTTGCGGTCCCCATCGAGTCTCTGTACTCGTCCAAGGATCTAGGGTGTGCCCCGCTGTTGATAATCAGCGTGTCGTACTCCTCGAGGGTGTAGTCGTCCGCAAACACTTCGCACTGCGAGTTCCGTTTAGGGTTTCTTGAGTCACAGAACCCGTCCCAAAACGCACTCCGCCTCGTAGTAGTGTCAAGGAAGTCGTTTCGATAAAATGCAATCTTGACCTCCCCATTGCATGCCCCCCACTTGTGGGCGTGATTGAGGTGGTACTTGGAGTGGACCGGTTCTGACGTCGCACGCAAAACCGAAACCAGCGTTCTCACCATGAGGGTCGTGATGCTGTCGCCTAAAACGAAGGCGGCGTGGCGTTGGAATGAAGGGAAACGCCCATGAGGATTTCGAAAGACGGAACACAATAGATAGTCGTCGCAGATAGTCGTCGACAACGCACGTCATCCGTCAAGCGCGCAGTATCCTGAGGTTCTGGACTGGCCGCCGGCAACCTATCGTAGCACCGGCCTCTATGGTTTAGCTCGGTTCAGGTGCAAAGCGAGCGAGTACAGGGCATGTCTACCAGCTGTTTGGAGGCAGCATCATGACGGACACAAACCCACACGGCAGGTTCGTTGCAGCTAGATGGTTACCACAGGGCTGTTCACACGTGGCACATCAAAACGATCCAACGATACGCTACGTCACGGCCAAGAAAGGTTATCATTGGAACCGGAACACTCAGGCGGTCCAGCGCAAGTTCCACCTTTGGCCAAATGCTGTAGTGGGAGAGGTTCTCTCGTGTGCACGCAGGAGTCTCACACTGGGCGGACGCCGCTTGAAACAATGACATCCAGGCTATCCGGGTGACTTTTGATATCCTCATTTCATCGAACCCACACCAGTTGCGGAGGGTGTTCATAGAAATACAGCAAGAAGTATATCCTGCTCGAACGACATGGTGGTACGTATTGTGCATCCGTTTGGATCCGTTTGGATCAAGAATTGAACCTCTTCCACCTTGTCATCAACCCACGTTGTTTCCTTCCGAGGAATGAGACAGAGATGTTGAGGTAAGCACTGACGAGGTTACGGCAAAGTCAGTTGCACATGAAACCCGCTCACCCACGAGCAGGATGCCTTTCCTCCCCTGCAGAGCGTGGCAAAACTTTTCCTCGTCCACGTTGTCAAGTGAGCACTCCACCGCGTCCCAAGTGTAGTACGGCATAGGCTCCTCGCTGCCGTGGAGCTCCGCCCACTTCTGATAGCAGCTGCGTCACCCCACCGCATTGCGAAACAGCTGGTGTCAGCATGAATACAGTTACTCATTCGTGAAGGATACTCACTTGGAAATTATATCCACCCTCGATTGCTTCCTGGTGCAAGTTTCAAGAGAGCCAAACCCACGCGTGTTCAACCTGAGGGTGACCACCTCGTGACAGAATTCATCGCCGTTGGCACCGCCATTTTCCGTTATTTTCCGAAGCCATATGTGGCTGGTGGCGACGGCATCACCTACTTGGAACGCTGTTCTCTAGCCGACGGACAAGCAACGTCGACAGCAAAGCAGTGTGCAAACACAGCAAAGGCAAAAATGAAAAAAGTTGGCAGCGATATTTGTGACTCGACGTACATTGTCTTGGGGTTGGGGTTCATCATGTCGTCCGGGTTGGTCGGAGACTCGTTCACCCCGTTTTCGCAACGGGGCCATGAACCGTTGGAAGGGTTGGCTGCCGGGGTAGAGTAGCACTGTGGCAGACCCTCCAACTCGATACTTGGCAGGGGTTCCTCGGCTCTACGAATCCGGCGACTCGATACACCTGCTCATCGACACATTCAGGCACCGGCAACAACGTCGCGGCTGTGGGTGTGGCGGGGGGTCTCTGGCGTTGTCGTGTTGAAACACGATTTCGCATAGTAACAAGCACCCAATGGCTCCAATTAAAGTTGGGCAGCGTCGGTGTCTCATTAACACCAAGACAAAAGCAGCAACCGTAATCTTTGTCTATATCGACAACTGCAGGACAACAATAGCGCCAAATGTTTACTGGATTTCAGCCGGTCATGAAGCAATCGCGTGGCGCTCCTGCCTCTTGTTGATTTTGCAGATTTCGGCCATCCCATCCCCACCAAGAGGTGTGACTACAGTATTCCCTTCCTTACTGAAGCGAAATACTGCAAATCATACCCAGACCCAATTTCGTGTATGGCGTCCTTAGTGCTCCATCCCATGAGCTTGCTGTCATCAACTTCACCATGCTGCCGACCTTTCGGCCTCATTCGAAAGTGGGAAAAAGCTCAATTTTCCGACCGACTAACACGACGCGCCTCCCTTCGTGGAGGACGATCGGTGGTACACGCAGGAAGCGCGGCAGCGGTGTGCGTGGTAATTGCGGTGTTTCGAGTTTTGGAATAGAGGGGGCACGTGATTTTTTCACACCGAGGAACCCACTTTGGTATTTAGGATATGTCTAGGGGGGGGGGGGGGGGGAGGAGAGGACTGGCTGTGTTGAGGCTTGACACGTGTGCCATGGCATTAGGCTGTTCCAACTGAATTTGAGCAAGGTTTTGCAGGCACCACGCATCCACATGGCCCACCTTCACCGTTCGCCGACAATAGTCCCATCATGCCCAGGCCGAACACCCGCAGACGGCCGATCACGCGCATATTGCGATCTGTTGCACCCCTGGCGGACGAAATTCCGAGCTGCTGGTCGCGTGTTTCCTGCCGTAGACAAGGGCGAGAACGTGTCTTTCTTTTGTGTGTGGCTCAACCACGACACCAACACGAAAGGAACCTTCACCCAGCATTCGGTTATCGACCAGACCAACTTGATTTCCGAATAGGAAATGGGGGATCGTCTGAGCCTTATCATACATGCGCCGACATACATGTAGTCGGGTTACTTTTAAAAGCAGCGCTGCTCAACTTTCAATGTGTATTCGATCTGTCAAGAGGGCAGCAGTCCTTTTCATTACTCTTCCTTTCTCTCAGCCACATATTATCTCTCACTCCATGCATTGCTATTTGCTGGTGAACTACTTAATAAACGGCCCGCTGCTTGCATAACGCGGCATGGACCGTTGTATTCTGATACGCATATACCCGCCCAGGTGGCAGCTTGCACCCCGAACTCAAAATATCATGACTTTTACTCCTTTCGAAAGTATCGAAACAGCCGACAGCATGCGACGGGGTCCGAAAGGAGCACGAGTGCAAAGTAGCAGCCATGGTAAACACGTGCAATTTTCTATTGTTTCCACCATTCACATCGTTAATCCGGAGAGTGGCTTAGCCTCCCCCGTGACACCTCCTCGGGGGGTCGTGGATCATGGCCTGTAGAGCATTTTTATGTTCAGCCGCACTGAAACTGACGTTCAGTGGTCAGTCGATACGAATACAAGGTCACACACACACATAATGAAAGCCCTCGAGTTTTTCGTGGGGGCTGGATGGTGTCCCTCGAAGATATTCGTCTCTTGGTAGAGAGGGTGGAGTGGGAAGGACGGCTGTAGGGAGTGGGAGGAGAGGCTCTCGACTCACACAGACACACCATGCATGGATGCGTGGATAACTGACACGCAATCGCGAGCAAAATAGTGATGTCTACTGTAGAGCACGGCGACGCGATACGTGGTACCATTCATGACAGCAGTGGACCGACACACACAGAGCTCCTGAGAACGATTAACATGACAACATGATGATGTGGGCAACGAGTACGATCGTCCTCGGCACGATGGTCGACAATGTGGGAATACCGACTGAAGGAGAAGTATGCGCAGACCCGACGAGGAGTGAGGCGGATTTCCTCAAGGGACAGCTCGGGCAGAGGTACACCTGCCCATACGTGAAGGGGGACTCGGGATCACGAGCAATGTCCTCATTAGGGAACCAGCCTTTGTAGCATGTCAAGCACTGGTGTTCACAAGCATTCGACAGGATACACCATTGAGCATTGTCTGCCCCGACTTGCCCAGCTACCAACAGGATCGGCTCTGATTGACTCTCTCACGAAGCCAGAGGAGATCATCGCCAAAGACAAGCTTGAAAAGGCTGTTGTTCAATCATGGGCTAAACTGGCCACATGTGATGATGTGATTCCCACGTGTAAAGGCGTCTACCTGTTGCAAGCAGGGAAGGCAGCGAAAAACAATTAAGGTGGCAATCCTGACGTGGAACGTCAACCACCGTCTACATGCGGCCGAAACGAACTTGGCCAACACTACCAAGTCTTTGGAGCTCAAGCCGTCCTGTCGAAACCTTATTCAGCTGTGCGTATGGTGGAGACAGACTGGCACAGGATAGCATCCAAGGAAACGTCCGGAAAGAAGACGTTTCGAGGAGGCAAAAGGAAAAGGTATTTTGTCCTGGCTGACAACGCAAGGGCTTTTAGCGAATGAACGAATGCTGCCTGACCTATGCCGGGAGTCAATCGGCCGTGTACTGGGAAGTCACGATCCAACTGATTGCGACACAGGCAGACTATGGGGTGCGGGTGCATCGTCACCATGAAAGGAACGTTTGAGCCGAGCCCATTCGCTCGTCTGCACGAAGACCGGCGCCTCAACCTTCCTCCATAGCAGGATGGTTCGATTAATCCTCAAGACACGACGCGAGTGCCACATGCCAATCGTCGTTAAGATTCTTCCCCATTGACCACAGGCACCGGTAGGGGAAAGGGGCTCTACAAGATGGATTTGGTGATCCCCCCAGGATTACACGCAGGAGATAAAGAAGAGGAACTCTGCATCAAGTCTGTCCTCGTAGATGTCACCATCGTCAACCCATGTGCGAGTCGAAGCATCGACAAGTCGATCCAAACACCAGGATCCGCCCTCGAAGATCTAACTGTAAGTATGGCAAATCACTTTGCGGGAACTTTCAACCCGTCTAGATCTACCGTCCTTACTGCTGCTTTTTCAACGTGTGGTGGTGTTGGCCAAGGCACAAATCGATTAATCATAGTTATCGCTCACCACGTGGCCTACGAACCATTTTGCCGGAGAAATTTACAATGAAATAGCATTGCTTCGCCTAATAATAGTATATAAGGTTTATCACATTAAGAGGATTCGGAGACGGATTAACTTCGAGCTGGCTCGTTTTCTGTCGGTACGAACTCGATAATTTTTGTTTTGTTTTTGAGAGAGCCATGGGTCGGGTGATGGTTTGGAGGGAATCAAAGGATATAATATGCTTTCAAGGGTCATGGACTACTGATCGACCAATTTCCACGACGCCCAAAAAGGTTGGGATTTCAGTACAGCAGTGTAGTGCATACAGAGATGATGATGGTGGCAATGAGGGGAATTAATTTGGCAGCGACGAAGGAGGAGGAAAAGGAACAGGAGGACAAGGGAACGACCAAAACAACAACGGAGGAGGGAAGCATGGAGTGCAAGAGAACAAAAGCTTCGAGCCAGGTGACCTTCCCCACAACAAACGACGCAGGGCTAGAGAAGAATTGCCGAAAAACAGCTGCGCAAATGGCGATGAGAGTGATGGTGATGAAAGCAGGGAGGATGATGGTGAAAGCACTCCAAATCGAACTCGAGTGTAAGGTAGCAGATTTGGTAGACAAGTGTAGTCTTCCTCTGGTACTACCGTTTCTGTCTTTAATCCGGAGAATAATACCTTAGCCTCCCCGCCCCCTCACGGGGTCCCAGTTCAGGCATTTAGAAGGGTTTCGTGTTTTCAATCGCACTTTGAGACTGACGTATTTTCATTGGTCAGCCGGTTAGCGCGGTCGATACTACAGTACAGCAATGATAACACAGACACAGAGAGAGAGAGCGACTATTTACAAACGTGGACGCCTTCGTCTCAGAGACCAATGGATCTGACCGTCTGTAGCGCGGAGCAACCCAGCACTCCGCGGAAGTCCGTTCGAGCGAGGACCGACACCACACGTACATGTATGTACGCATATGCATTCCTCACGAGGGGGAACAGCCCTAAGATTTAATATCTCAAATATCGAGCTCCATGAGGAAAGGTGCCTTCCCGGTGTCCGCTGACCTGTTGGTACAGTGAGTGCGCCATTTCGCTGAGCTGTGGGGCATCGCCTGGTCAATCTTCTAATTGCTCGATGCAGGTGGGCTTTGGTGGGCTTACATATTTTACTTTCCAGTGATACACACTGCTGTAGCAGGATGCAAGTAATGATTGCAACATCACGGCGCCGGCACGGTAAGGCATGATTCCACCAATCGATTGATTGTGCGGGGCGGTGGACAACGGCGACGTTTGTGTTGTATTGAACTCCAAAATATGCATGTCCACCCACCACTGCTGCGGACGTCGTTAGAGGCTGCGCCCGGTGCCTCATGGACAAGCAGCTGTGTCCATACACTCGGGGGCCGATGACCTACATATGATGTACATTCCACTGTACTCTGTACACTCTGCTGTACGTATTCACATATACCTGCTTTATTTACCGTAGTACTGCTGTAGTACATCCACCACGTACAGCAGTTGTAGACGGTGACACATAACAACCTTTTTTGAGCTCTGAAGGGTAAATGGGTTGGTTGTGGGCTGAAAGACGAGGAGACGAGGAGACGTCTGGAACGCGAAGAAGTACTCTTTGCGCTAGCCAACGCATTTTACTCGTCGTGATCAGTTAGAAGTAATGAAATTATCGTTGTTGGTAAGTCTCATATATATGCTATGCATACATATCCATACGCAGAGATTCCCGCGAGTATTTATCACGTTTCACCCAGTAAGAGTTACAATAGGACGTCAGCAGAGTAGAGGAGCTGGAATAGGGCTCATGGCAAGTAAATCGAATAAATGGCCCAAAAACAAATATGAGCCTAGACTACAAATACAAGTAGAACACATACTGAGGACAAACAGGACACTAACCTCTGGCGGTCGGCGGGTGTTGTATTAGTGGTCCGGGGCAATCCGGCAGCCCGTACTTGGGTCAGCACCTGAGAGGGCTGTGGTCCCAATGTTCTGAGAAACTTCTTCCGCACACGCGTGCAAGACGTGCAAGTCTCCCTACTCGATACACGGTCTACCGTGGGTTCCGGGCCCAGTGGCGAGGTCTATTTGTTCTCTATCAACCCCAACCCTCAACCTAAACCTAATCATAAAACACACGGCCAACGGACGGCGTGGTGGCCGAGAACTGGGCGAAAACGTTGCGAAGAAGAGAGAGAGAGGGCGCTGGAGAGTAAAAAAAGACCGGTCCGCATCGATCGTGAAATGGAAGAGTCGCGAAGTTGCAGACGGAGCGGCTGAGTTCCGACGCTCGACGCGCGAAACGGACAGCTTGGTTGGGCTGATCACGCACCCGCTTGTATGCGCGACGCTGGTGATTAACAGCAGGATGAAGATCACCTCGTATTTTCCATATGTTTTATCCACATCGCATCTCTATACGTATTTCTTTCGAGGCTCCCATGGTTAAACAAACTGCATCTATCTAATATTTTTCAAATTTGAAATTTCCAAAAAATCCGAGCCTTCGTCAGATTCCATTTCATATTAAATGGTCTCGTCAACCCCGCATGAACTGCCAGCCTTTCAACTTGAATCGTCCGGTACAGCCGGGGATTTGGGGAGCATCGGCTCAGTGTACTACGTACTATTTTATTTTACGTGCCGTTGAATGATACATGCGTCGAACGTACAGCAGTTTGCCGCTGTTCTTCTCATCAACGATAAAGAATAATAACCTCTTGCCTTGTGATGGGGACCGACCTGCGCAGACGTTGTGTTTTCCGCGGCAAGACTTGGGTTTGGTGGTTGGGTGGTTTGTGATGCGGCGGTGGTCGTGTGGTATTGACGGTTGATAGCGGTTGCGCGATCACACGGCAGCAGGACCACAAGTGAATTGACACACGTACGGGCTGCCTGCCTTCTCCCTCTTGCCGGATTCCTCGAGCCACTACAACACTTGCCGGCCGGAAAGGTTAGTGTGCGGTGTCCTCAGTATGCCCTACTTTACGCCAGACTACAGCATTGCCGTACATCTCTCCGATTGGAGCTACCGCCCCGATGTTAAAAATTGTTTTCGGACCTTTGTTTGTCCATGTTGTCCAGCAGCCCCGTGCCAGCTCCACTGCCCATCTTGGCCGACCGTCCTCACTCATATCGATAGAGTTGTGATCAACTGACTGGCAACTCGGTGCGTATGATTACCATGTTTTAATAAGCAGCGGCGCGGCGATACGCATAATGAGATTCCAGACATGACTCCTCGCCTCTTAGCCCGGTAAATCAAGAGCTCAGAGGGGATCCAGAGTGGACCTGTTGTCACGGCAGGCTCATCATGTTGATCTCCTCCCGAGATGATATAGCTGCCTGTCCATGAGGCGTCAGGCGCAGTCTCGAACGACGTCCCCAGCATGGCGAAATTGTAATATTGAGTAGTAACTAACACAACACTAAACACAGCGTAAGCACACCACACCTCCCCTCATATGTATGTGTGTGTCCCGTGAAGGGGTACAGACCAACCGGGAAATATCAAATCGAATGGGTAGTCTTTCTGTGTGTGTATTTATTATTCCTTAAATCAATCAGTCAATCAAACGAGCTCCACGGGAGTGCCCTTTTTCGGTGATCTGGTGTTATAGTCGTACTCGCGGGCTCACGGGTTGGCAGAATATGCGTAGAAGGACCCAGACTGCATTTTTTCGCATTTCTTCATGGAGCAGTACAACAGTCACGGAACTGCTCTTTGTTGTTGTATCATAGAGTTGTAGAGTGCAGGGGTGCGTTCTCCCATCCAGGAACATTCACCTACTCTAAGTACACATACACTACTCAGTCCGTGCCTCACCGCTGAGGGCAATGGAGCACTACCAACAGGTCAGCGGACAGGGGACCAGGGGGGGGGGGGGGGGGGTGTACTCCATAGTCGTGCATGGCCGTAGTCGTTTGACCATTGACCTCGCATCCCTACAAAGCCGGGACGGAGCACGCCGGGTTCTCACCGGACCAGGCTCCCACATCACCAAGCGCGAAGCGCCGTGAGGTATTTGGCGAGTCGCATGAAGGGTGAGCTGCATCCTGCTAAGGGTGTTCGGCATCTTGTGCTTACTTCCTTGCGTACGGATGACAGCTACGTATGACTTAATTTATTTTCTGGTGCTTTCACTTCCAGAGACAGTTGTAAGCACTGTGTAACTGCCTCGAGGAAGCTTGACCATTTTAACACAACGTGGTGCGATCATCCCCCGTTGCGCGGAGTGAGGTTTCTCGACCCCGCACAACATGATCTACTCGACCACCATTATGGTTACCGCCAAAAAAAAAAAACCGAGGTAAAAAAAAAAAAAACGGTAACCTGGTTGCCGAGTTCACGAAGTGAATTGGCTTCTTTTACAACGTCGTTGCCAAGCGACGAAAACCCAATCCCGATGGCAAACACCGAGTGGGGGGCTTGTTTTACAACGTCGTTGCCAAGCGACGAAAACCCAACCCCGATGGCAAACACCGGGGGGGGCGGCTTGTTTTACAACGTCGTTGCCAAGCGACGAAAACCCAACCCCGATGGCAAACATCGGGGGGGCGGACCAGGGGGGAGGTACAAATAATGTCCGCATTCCAACAACAGTGAGCCCTCTTGGAGGTCCACATCACCTCAAGCGGAGGGGGTATTTGTACGTTTTGCGATTTGCGATGCGAATTTTGAGACGGGAGTGACGTTGTCACTTGTGATGCCACTGCTGTAGGTCCTCACCGCCTCTCTCTCAACGGAACGGACCTCGGCGGACACACGAGTTTTGGTGAGCTCCACGCTTCAGACGGTCAGTCCACTCGCGAGTGGTATCGCGTTGCCGTGCTATACGCTATATTATGCATACCACGTATGACAACTACTATTTTGTTCTGTTCCCTGGCTCAGAAACCATAGGTAGGGACAATTGTTTTCTTGAGCGTGGTACCAAGAAAATGTTCTACGGTTTCTTACTCTCTGCCACGGCCAGCTGCACCTTCAATCGCATCATTTCCAACTCGAAGGTCTGGTCCCTTTCCTTGTGCGCCTTTTCCTCGGCACGCCTAGCGGCCTCAGCCGCCTCCCGCTTATCCCTGTCCTCCCGTTCCTCCCGTCGCTCATCAGCACGCATATCTCTCTCGTGCTTGCGATCCAGCTGCCTTTCATCGCGCTCCCGCTGGTATCGGTCCTCCGCCTTCTTCTCGCTCCTGATCGCCGCAGCGTCTTCCCTGGTCGCCCTCCGAACCTCTTTGCTCGGCATTGTGGATCGAGCGCTCAATCATCCTAGATTTTGGACACAACAAGAAAGACAACAAGCCACCTTTTGAATGCATGCTCGTGCAGACGATATTGACAATACTACCGAACATGGGGAATAGTAGGCAAGCAAGAACTAACTACAATGAGGTTGGGTACGCCTTGCCTACTGATACAGGTGAGGTTGGGTATACCTTCACTTGCAAGAGACACCACGCATGGAACGCACTCCATGACACACAAACCTGGAACCAACAATCGTCTCGACACGTTTTGTGAAGCAACCCAAATAGTATAAAATCAGTACGCTCACCTGTTCATGTCCGTCTCCTCCTTCTTGCTGGTGTTGGTGCGGATTTTCCTACCGCTCTTGCCCTTACGTTTGGCTTGCTTATCGGGAGGTGCATCGTCGTCGCCGGAATCGCCGTCGTCGTCAGCACCGCCGCCGCCGCCGGCGAAGTCCAACGGCGTGTCGCTGCCATCGAATACCAGTCGAGACGCCAGAGTCCTCGTCAGCCCATCAAAGATCTCGTCCGACGGCCCTTCCAGAACCAGCCACCCAAGGCGGTACCTCTCGGCATAAGGAAGGACGGTAGACGAGGCATAGTCTTGATTGTAGTGGGCAAAAAGTGCGTGCGTGAGATTTCCGAACCTGTCTAGTCCAGGAGCTTTTGACGTATCTACGGGGTCCATGCCGTCGGCGTCTTCGTCAGCTGCAACGATATCTCTCACATATGCATCCACCGACTTCCCATCCCTTAGTCCCATGAAGTAGTCCGCAATCACATCCTCCATCATCCTCGTTGCGACATCATGTGGGATTTGGTCAGGCCTAAATCCGACGTTGAGGAAAAGGTCTGCCTGCTCACGCGTAACGCCAACTTTCGACGCAAGTCTCTCAATCGTCGGTGCGCGTAGCAGGGCGGCAAGGGTGCTCCCAAGCGGGGGGGTAAGTGTGACCCCACCCGCGGTAGCTGGGCTGGATCGGCCGCTACCGCTACCGCTAGAGTTACCACTACCACTACCGAAGCCGGCCACACCGCCGATGTTAGCGGGGCTCGATCGGCCGCTCCCACTACCAGACGGCGTGAACCCAGGCATGCGTCGCCTGTTGTCAATGACACCACTCATCCGGCGCTCCTCGCTGGCGTGAGCTTCTCCGAAGGTCGTCGCCGCTGCTCCCGGTCCGCACCGGCTGTTGCCCATGTCAATGGCTGATAGCCCAAGCAAGTTCTGACCCGCCTTCCTCGCCTTTTCCTGTCGACTGTCTGCCCTCTCCCCGGCCCTGGAGTCTACCGCGGATTGCACCAGCTTCTCCTTCGAAAAAGGAGCAGCATGACCCGACACAAAACGGTGGAAGCGCGGCAAGACCAGCAGCAAATGTCACGTCTCCCGTTGCTCCACTTGGACATTCCCGCGTTTGCATACAGACTTTGCTTGACTTCTTGCATGTTTTTCGCGAACGCATAGAGCTGAACGAACTCGTCACATACAGGCAGCGGGCTACCCCGAATGATGGTTGTCAACTAAACACTGATATGAAGAATATAGGTATATCACAGCAGGCAAACAAATCTCCATTATCTACCCGATTAGCTTCTCACCAGCTCGGCTTCGTCTCCCTCGAGGTCGTCGGCGGAGGTGTTCCCTGCTCCGGATGCTTTTGCCGCCTCCTCGTTTTTCTTCGTTTGAGCGCGAATATGCGAGTCGAAGCGCGACTTCAAATGCTTGACGGTCTTGCTGCCGAACACTCTCACATACGGCTCCTTGTTCAAGTCCTCGACGACTAATGCCCACCTGTCTTCAACACTGTGTCGGTCAGGCCAGCCACTCGCCAGGTCTTGTGCTTGATAGTTGCCGCGACATAGAAATAGTGTTAACAAGCACGAAATATATGCGAAGTTGTCGGTGAAGAGCCCATGGGGTCGGAGTATTTTTCGGAAGAGATACCTAACACCTCTCCGAACAAACCTACCCGGACGGATGCAAATGTGGTGAGTAGAATAGCAGGCACACTTGGGCGCACCGTGGAATAGAAATTTGGATGTTACGTTTTCGCCACACCTTCCTGTGCTACGGCAACCACTGCTGTACATACCTCCAGAGCTGCCCGCTCGTTATACTGCTGTACAGGAACAGCAGTCGGGTGGTAAGAGACACAATTCCTGTTGTAATCCCCCCATTCAAGCAAGAGCATCGGGTCCTCTGCTGTACAGCAGTAGAGACGCAGGCGTGAGGGAGCCTACCCATCTCGGCGCCGGCTGTTGCGGCGAAACAGGAAATTTGAAATTTGAAAAAAGTAAGACACCGATCGTCGAGCTTGTTGGATAAACCGGGTAGGCCGAAGCTTGTAGGTTTGTGGAGAAAGGCTACTCAGCCAGTGAGGGCCGAGATGGGAAAGTCTTGTATTAGAGGGAAGAGGGAACAGCAGAGAACACAAGAAAGCGAAGAACCGAAGAGAGCGTCACCACACCTATCCGTCACGCAATTCAGATCACTCATCGAATCTCCGAAGAAACCAAGCAGAAACTCCCTGTTCCTCCGCAATCTACCAACTGCAATCTCCGTAGATCCATGCCCCATATTCAACCACATTTACTATGCTACGAGTATATCTAACAGCCCCCCTGCTCGTATGCATCGTAATGACACGGCAAGTCAATATAATTCCATCTACGACCCAAAATGTAGGTCCTACTCCTCCATGACACACAAATAACCAAGAACTCGATGATGCAAATTTTCCTGAACTCACAACGTCTTGTCTCATCGCCTTCATTCCTTCTCTGAAAAACGCTCTTCTTCTGGTCCATCCTTTCTCAGTACTTCACCGCAACGACACCCGCAAAGTACTAATATCCCCCGCACAACCGAAGCATTAAACAATCCATCGAACCAAACCTATCTGTGACACTCGTCATTACGTTCACTTTCGAAAACACGGATCAATTCGTAGAAATTCGCCTTCGTTGTGCTTCCAGTACATCCATCCATCCATCCGTCTACAAATCCTACAAAGACAACACAAATTTCGCAAAAACAACAAACGTATTTGTTTCATGTTCCGCGCAAAAACAGAAGTAAGTATGAACATGCCCATTTGCAGGTAAAACGCAGCTGGGTATGGTATGGATCCTTTTTTACTCTCACATGTCCGATCAAACAACATCCATCCTCAAACATTCGTTCAGCGTGAAGATCATTTGCGCAGAAAATACGTGAGTATTCCTATTGTGTCTCTCTAGAAACCTAGTACCACCTACAGGTAAATACCTTCCGAAAGAACAACGCGCCCCCCTGCTCTGGGAGATTCGCCCCCGTGAGCTTAGAAGGGGTTGGAGTCTGAACCATAGAACAAAAGAACAACATTTAATGTTCATCCAGTCGAAACCCAAGAAAAACAATCCTCCTGCACATAAATCCCGACGAACACCAAAACCAAATCAAATTCAATGCCAAAACATATAATCCAATCCAGTACCAAAACAGAACATTCGAAAACCCTCCAATTCAATACCAAAACAATCAACACTCGAAAATCCTCCGATTCAATACCAAAACAATAACACTCGAAACTCCTACATCTGCCGGCCCATCAAGCTCCAGCGCTAACCCATTGCCCAAGCCATTGTTTCTCTCCCCCCAGCGGATATTTCGCACGCCTTCGCCGCGGTCGCCTTCCGTCTTTCATCTTTTCCGGCTGGCCGCGACTCGAGCTTGGATGTTTGCGTCCGCCTGAAGTGGGGGAAGAACATTTGTCGCTCCCGGAGGATTGACTCGGCGGTGGTGCAGGGCAGGTCGCGCGTTTGGAGGGGAAGATGGCGGCAGATTAGTTCCGAACAAACCAGCACTACTGAAGAGAATCACATACTACCAACATTCCCCCCGGTTCTGCACAGTAGTGACTGCAGCAGAAAAAACAATAAATGAAATACACTTTCAAGTCGTCGGATCCTACTTGTGCAATGTTTGTCTGAAATTACCGATCACTGCGACATTGCCACTCAATACATAGATAGCTGAATATCATCCTGAAACGGAGGTTGCTTAGTCCTCTATCACAAAATCATAATTCAGCCGCTGCTCCTGTTCCAAACAAAGGGTAATCAATCCTAAGTCGAAACTTTCACAACTTTGTAACCGCAATCTCACAACAAATAGCAACCTCAAGACAACGTATAACAATATTCGGAAATCAGCATATATTTCGTCAATATTGTGGATTTTTAATCTGCAACAAGGTGGATGTACCAATCAATGTTGCACGTCGCTGAGACTTCACACGTCTGTGGTACTCGCTAACACAACCAAGACATGAAAAGTTTTTGATCAGGTTAAACCTGCTACCGAAAGAAAGTCCAGATAAAACGTTGATCACGTTGTTGCCGGCGAGAGAAAGTTGGTCTCAGCACGGCTGTCAGGAAGACAAAGCACAAAACCTCGCCAATCACTGCATTACATTACGCACAATACTATTTCTAATACCATGCTACACGCACACACAATATCATCAGTTTAGAAACTGGCATCAGTTTTTGCGGATTACTGGTAACCTGGATTGTGTCTACCCATTTGCTACAGGTAGTCGGCCTTTGACCGAGCGGTGGAGTTTGACGGCTGTACCGCACGACGTATTGTCGCGTTTTGATTGAGCAAGTGTTGGTGTTTGACGGCTTTACCGCGCAGCGTGTTGCCGCGATTATACTAGAGAAAGAGTTGGAGAGAGAGTTGGACGGCAGTACCGGGTGGAGGTGGAGTTGGAGTAAGCGTTGGTGTTTGACGGCAGTACCGCACGGCGTAATACCGCGTTTAGGATCTGACGGCACTATGTAGGTAGGCGTACCCCATCACCACATGGATGGGTGTACACATAACGACAGCAGTCGAAAACTGACAAGTCATCACGTGCCTGTTCATGCCTACAAGCCCAGTAGACGGCGGGCCTCAGCTGACGACGGCACTGCTGTAGGTCTTGGGAGCGCTGCTATAGGTCTTGTGGGTGCTGCTGCTGTGCAGGCCCTCGCCGCTGTTGGCCTCTTCGTCTGGTTGGATGTCGTCAGCCGCGCATGCGGCTGCCCATCGGTGCTACCCAATCACCCTCGACAAAGTCGTTACCGCTAGCGTGTTGGATAAACCGGGTAGGCCGAAGCTTGTAGGTTTGTGGAGAAAGGCTACTCGGCCAGTGAGGGCCGAGATGGGAAAGTCTTGTATTAGAGGGAAGAGGGAACAGCAGAGAACACAAGAAAGCGAGGAACCGAAGAGAGCGTCACCACACCTATCCGTCACGCAATTCAGATCACTCATCGGATCTCCGAAGAAACCAAGCAGAAACTCCCTGTTCCTCCGCAATCTACCAACTGCAATCTCCGTAGATCCATGCCCCATATTCAACCACATTTACTATGCTACGAGTATATCTAACAGAGCTGATGCGGTCTTCCTTGTTTCTGCTGGTGACCGCCAGCTGTTCTTCGCCACCGCGCTTTGCTTACTCAACGCATGTTCTCTTCATATCACCTTCAACTGCCGCCCTACACACAAAACCAAACGCGCCGCGGAACATCATCATCTCGTACAGATGGGCTGGTGTGGTACCCCTGCTGCAACCCAAAAGCATGTATGTATGTATGTATGTGCTCTGTGCTGTGTTATCCACCAACAACAGCTCGCCACCTCACCACAAGCCAAGTCTTCGGACCGAGTGCACGCACAGGTCCTATTTACAAAACAACCGGACGCTTTGCAGGAACTCTACCACAATAGGTGTCACCATGATGATGAGCGATCATGATGCATCGTGTTCGGTGGTAACGAATGCATATGCGTGCCAGCTGTGCATGCATGGTCTAGTCTACAGCAGCAGTACAACATGTTCGCTTTGTCTGATGGTCGCACAAACTCACCGTGTTTCATCAGCGTCAAGTCCGACCACGTGCTCCACTTCGGGGAGACTCTCTTCTTCTTCTTGCCCGCGGAAGCCGCACTAGATGGGTTGGCCACAGCTACCACCTCAGCGTCGGAGTCCTCCCCCTGCACCGGAGTCTCTTCTCCACCCAAGCTCATCACCTTTTGCGCGTGCCCATCGCCTGCCGCCCTGAAGGACGCGCACGAAGAGTCACCTGCTTCCCTACGCGCCGCGGTCTGGCGGGAAGCCTCTAGGGCCAAGACCTTTTCAGTGGGGGTGACGACCCTCGAGCTCTGACGGGAAGCCATGCTTGCTTGTGTGTGCGCTATACAATCTGAAAGGTAATTTTCGATTTAGGAAAAAGCGGCGCCCGGCCTCTGTTTCTCTAAATCTGAAAGCCCCCTTTCAGATTTAGGAGCTCGATGTTCCCCCGCTTTGAGGAACGTTCCCAGAAATGGAGCCTTCCACCTAAATCGAGAACTTCCACCTAAATCGAAAAGTGTCGAACCGTGTTCCGAAACTCCCCAATCTGGGCTATTATATTTTTTTTTGCGAAAGCCGCAGAATCATTGCGTGGTATCCCTACCCCGTGTGCTTCCCTCTACAATTGTCCGATCTGCGGGGACTCGGACCCTACCCCCGCAAGTGGTACAGGTACTTCTCACCACCGGACCAGTCAGCAGTACAGTATGGATTTTAGAAGGTGCTGAGCAGAGGTCGGGGCGTTTTTCTCGTATATGCTCACACTTCACACAACAATATAGACAGACGTGAGACGTTATGTTCGGAAATGGACCCTTGTATGTAACCCCCCGCCGGAGATATTTTTGAAGTCGAAGTCCCACAGCCGTACTCAGCGTATATGCGCTCGTGCGCTCTGCTTTGCGTGCAAAGAGATGTTACACTTCGACTTTCCACCCCCTCCGTCTTGCTTTCGTCGTGTCGGGGTGCACCACAGGTTGTTGCAGCATGCAGCAAAATTTGGCTGGGAGACGTTGAAAATACGAAATACAGCAGCAGCAAGTAGTGGGGGGCCAAGTGTAGCGGCCCCCACCTACAGCAGTGTCACCACGAGATGTTGCCGCTATTTAAGGCAGGTCGCTAAACCGAACTACCAGTTATATTGCGGTTATACTACCGGGGGTGCGGCGGTGCGACGTGGTTTTGTGGTCACTAAACACGGCATGGCGCTAAACAGGGACAAACCGCCCCCCCCACCGTAAGCAGTTCTACGGCTGAGAACGCATAATAATAACCGTGCAGAGACGCAAAGCCTCCGCCTTTTGTGCCCTTTTCGATTGGCGATCTCCGCGTACACTATATTGATTTTTTATCCCTCTGGCGTTGCTGTTGTCAGCAGCCACAACTCAACAAAGATGGAGCGCGCCACTACTTGCTACAGTACACGATACCAGACGAGATACTTGAACACGGTACAGAAGCAGCGACCTTCCCGTCATTTCTGCACGCTCGGCCAGAGATTTCGAGACCACCGTCTGCCTTCTGCTCGGAGAGACTAACCCAACCGTGTCGCCTTCTGGAAAACTTGACAAAAAACAGCTGGCAACTACCAAGAAGAACGGGAAAACCTCTGCAACACAAGAATGCCAGGCCGCCCCGTCCTCGTCAGCAGTACAAGCCCACGTCTATCGTTTCAGGAGTTCAAGAGGCATTCCCATCTCCCCCCTCTCCCCCCTCTCCCGGTCTTTCTGGTTCTTACTCCAATTTCAACTCGAGACTTTTCATTGAGCCATGTTTGCTCGTGCTCGGTGGTTGGTGGTACATACTGCTGCCCCCACAGACACTATTCTCACCGTCCTGCGCGGCCCACACGGTGGAGGTACTGGTCCGAGCCGTCGTCGCCGTCGGGGAAGTCGTAGTTCACCACGATGTTCACGCGCTCGATGTCGATGCCGCGGCCGAAGAGATCGGTGGCCACCAAGATGCGCTTGTCGAAGTTCTTAAACTGCTTGTAGCGGTTTGTCCTGTAGGGAATGCGACAACAAATATTTACAGGATGGGGCCGGCGTAGAGTTGAGCTACATGCGCTCGGCACTTCTTGTTGAACTGCTGCTTGTAAATAGCGGTTTGTCCCGCAGGGCATGCCACAACTAGAGGGTGTACGCAAAACTGAGCTACGAGGCCTTGGGGCAGAAAACTCTTATGCAGATAAATAGACACGACGTCGTTCTACACATGCACCACGTAGTGTGACATAACAAGAAGTCTTATCCTTTGCACCATCTTTGAAGGACTGGTGTACCACCCACAGACGCACCAACGACTTGTTTTGCGGTGCTTGACTTGGCATCATCTCACAGTTCATCAGTCTGTTCCCTGCGTGTTGTTTGTCTGCCATCCCTCCCCCCCTTGCCTCTTACCCCCTTCCCGTGTCACGTCCTTCGGTTCCATAAAGTTAGCACCTTGCAAATAATGGTATGTTCGTTCGGCCCTCGTCCCCCCAACCAGAAATGTTTTCGTCTCACACGCAGTCATTGCGTATTCAATCACTGATGGATCAACTCGGGCAGTTTGATTGCCAGTTTATCATAGACATGCAGCTACACACGTATGGATGCCAAGAAAACGGAGTACGTGTAATGCGCACGGGGGGGGCATCTATCTGTGCATTGCTCACCGGAAGCCGATCATGTTCGCCACGCCGTGCTCCATGAACACCCGGCGCGGTCCCTTGGGGTTCCAGCCATCAGGCGCGCCCTTCTTCCCGCATCATGGACAAGGAACTCCGTCGACCTTCAGCAGGTCCGCCCACAAATACTCCGGTATCCATGGGATCACGGTCTTGAGATAGTACGCATCAACCTTTGGTAGTCCTGCACCTATCAAAATGGTGAAAGCCAGACCAAACGGCGTTTGAAACAGCGTAAGAATTAGCATTGAGGAACAACACTGCAAGATTAATTTCAATTATTTTTTGCAAGGGTGTGGTAGAACCCAAATTGTGGAGGACGGCATGTTGTGGGCTCTGCCGGTACGTGGCAGTATGGCAGTACCAAAAACATAAAAAGACAACTACTGTCTGTACATACCTGTGATTTTCTGCATCGCAGCACACTTGGGAGTGATGAAGAGACTGTCGAACGGGAACACGCCTGGACCTCCCTTTGGTGCTTGCACACCGCCGGCATGGTGGACGATGTTCTTGTCGATCGTCTTCTTCAGTTGGTCGATGAAAGCGAGCTGCGCAGGCGACACCCAGTCGCTGTCATCGGCACCACTTCCCCCCCCCTCCACCTCGGGGGGTCCTGCCCCGCCACCTCCGGCGCCGTGACCTTCAACCGCTCCTCCTCTCGGTTGCTGTTCTCCCCGCACTCCAGCTCCTCCAGTCCCCTCCCCGCGCCCACCCGCTCGCACAGGTTGGCGGCTTCCACGGCCTTGACATACGCCGGTAACTGGTGCTGCTGGTGTTGACGCACTCGCGCCCACTGTCGCCGCCACGACTGCGTCTGCTGCTGCTGCCAGCTCTGCTGCTGTTGCTACCCCTCCAGCTCCTTGTTGCGGTGGCGGTGGTGGTGGGGCTGCTGCTCCCCCTTGCGAAGAAGCATGGCGAGCTCTCCCTTTCCCTTTACTCGACCCTCGCGGTTGTTGTTGAGGTGGTGCTGCGGGTCGTGGCGCTCCTTCATGACCCGGTCCGCTGCTGCTGCAGTTGGGCGATCCACCAGCAGCGTTTCTAGCACCTGTGCTGCTCTCCCCGACGCCCTGGCCTTCATTTGAGCTCACATTGCTTCCCTCCCCACCCTGAGCACCACCTACTCGTGGGCGCTTCGAGGTCGACCCTCCTGACAGCCACGACTGTATGCCTCGCGCCTACTGTGCGATGTCTTTTGCAGCTGCTGTCTTTTCTGATTGTGTCCTCGCGCCGGGTCTTTTGGACCCGGGTCCGGGCCTCGACCCTTCGCTGCGGCCCATGGCGATGGGTGCTGCCCCCACGGGGGTGGGTGGTATGCGCGTGGGTGCGCGTGGCGCGTAGGTGAGCTTGCGGTAGCATTGCTGCAGTACAGCGCAGTCGGCACAAAAAGCGTGGGTCAACCACCTCGTGCTACCCTAACCCGCCAATCACGAGCTGTCGTTTTTAAGTCGTTTTTAAGAATCAGTCCGGAAGGACCTGGTTTGGACCAATGGAATCGCGTCGTTTTTAAAAAATCAGCCCTACCCATGGTCCCTGTCCCTGTTCCCTGGCGTAGCTGCGTTCTGTTCCCATTGATGAGCCGCGAGGTACGCAGGTTGCGTGTTTGAGCCGAGATTCTCTCCACCCACTCTCTCACCGCTGTCCCGCTCCACACTCTCTTCAAAGACAAATATCTTCGAGGAACATGTTGAACCCCACACAAACTCCAGCCCCCCCGTTCATGATGTGTGCGTGTACCGGGCGAATTGGTGGTCTCCATGTCGGAATATTAACCGCGTAGGTGACACACGATACCACAACCCGTGGACCGATTTTCACAGCGCGATCATTCCTTTCCACGGAAGACGATGCATATTATACCAGTATTTTTCTATTCATAAATGAAATGATACGCGTTCCTTCAGATGGATGCTGCTTACTCCTCCTCCTCTAATTCTATGCATCTACTAGCATTTTGTGTGTACATCTCAGGGTGGACTACTGATATTGTTGATATTTGGGCCCTTAACCTACATGTACTGCTGTAGTAGACCTTATGCGACACAACAACAAAAAACACCGTAAATTTCCACACAACTTCGGTCTGCAAGTGTGCGGCAGTGGACATAACACCCGTTCATGGTCTTGGGGATGTAGGCTTGTGGGTGTTGACGACCCGTATCGGCTCTCGAAGAGGTGTTGTTCGTTGTCGTCAAGAAAGGTAGTCCTAAGTTACTCTTGAGTTGGTGCGTGCTCTCTCCGCAGTGTGTCGCGCAAGTAGAACGTGCGTATGCAGCAATGACCACTGATGTACATAAGCAGAGCACCCGATTGTGCAATCTTATAGTCACAGGTCAAAGGCCAAAACTCAAGTGCTGCGTGTAAGCCTGTACGTGTCCTGTACGGCTGCAGCGCGGCGTGCCAACTCACTTGTTGTGCCGCTGGACCCTTTAGTACGAGAGGCTTGGCTCTGAGTACGCAGGAAGGTCCGAAGGAGAAGAAGACGGTTTGGTGGAAATGTAGTTACTTGATCAGTTGGAGACCAGAAAGAATGTAGAAAAACAGAGGGGTAGTGAACCCCGGAGAAGTAGAGAGGGTTGAGAAACCCCAAATAGGCAGAGGGTTGGAGAACCCCCAAAGAAGCAGAGGGTTGGAGAACCCCCAGAGAAGCAGAGTGAGAGGATGGGGCGAGTACGCGCTCATCCTCGAAATCATGGAATCACATCTATCCGACAACGTCGACCAATCACACGTGTTCAGAATACGGTACTGGTAAGACGGACCGAGTGGCACGACACGTGCCGGATTGAATTTCTTTTCGCCAATTCCCCCCCCCCCAACGCTGCACCATTGCACCAACCCCCCAGTAGTAGTGATTTCGTACCATTACAATGTATCGCTGGTTAGTGGCCATGTTTGCGTGTTTGCTTGTTCGTTGTTAGTGGTCTCTCCACCGTGTGCCTTGTTCTGCCTCATACTTCCTGTTATTTTCGGCCTGGTCCCTCTTTGTCCTCGCCCTTTTTTTCATTTTTTCATTTTATTTTCATTTATTTTCTCTTCTCCTTACGGTTTCCATTTTTATTTTTTCTCCTTTTTTTTCTCTTTGTCCTTTTTTTTCTCTCTTTTTTTCTCTCTTTTTCTGTGCCAGATGGACTTGTCTCTGCTTGCGTTGTGAAGTACCAAGATTGAACCAAGGGAGTGTGCCTCTTTCTCTCCGGCCCATGATAGATAGTGACTGCTAATCTCAGTTGATACCCCGCATAGCGTGAAGAGGGAGCGGAGGATCCCAGAATATCTGTCGTTGATTTCTATTGACTTGCGGACCCCTCGGGGCCAGATTATTTGAGTGTACCTTTTTAGGGTAAGTTAACCTGTGACCACGGGAATCGACCGCGTCGAGTGTTGGATCAGTACGGACATACGAAGGTACTGG
>FN649728.1:340365-376660 GCA_000310025.1 Ectocarpus siliculosus | reverse complement strand
TTTTGGTTTTTCACCAAACAACGGGCCATGAATTGAGAGGGATAACATGTGCATAAGAGGGGGGGGGGGGGGGGGGTACTCATAGTCGTGCATGCCGTAGTCGTTTGACCATTGACCTCGCATCCCTACAAAGCCGGAACGGAGCACGCCGGGTTCTCACCGGACCAGGCTCTCACATCACCAAATGCGAAGCGCCGTGAGGTATTTGGCGAGTCGCATGAAGGGTGAGCTGCATCCTGCTAAGGGTGTTCGGCATCTTGTTCTTACTTCCTTGCGTACGGATGACAGCTACGTATGACTTAATTTATTTTCTGGTGCTTTTACTTCCAGAGACAGTTGTAAGCACTGTGTAACTGCCTCGAGGAAGCTTGACCATTTTAACACAACGTGGTGCGATCATCCCCCGTTGCGCGGAGTGAGGTTTCTCCACCCTGCACAACATGATCTACTCGACCACCATTATGGTTACCGCCAAAAAAAAAAAACGAGGTAAAAAAAAAAAACGGTAACCTGGTTGCCGAGTTCACGAAGTGAATTGGCTTGTTTTACAACGTCGTTGCCAAGCGACGAAAACCCAATCCCGATGGCAAACACCGAGTGGGGGGCTTGTTTTACAACGTCGTTGCCAAGCGACGAAAACCCAACCCCGATGGCAAACACCGGGGGGGGCGGCTTGTTTTACAACGTCGTTGCCAAGCGACGAAAACCCAACCCCGATGGCAAACACCGGGAGGTGTGCCTGAGAGGGGAAGGGAAATAAAAAAAACTGTCCTCTGAGAGATCAAATACGCAATGAAGTTGAGCAGCGCTGCTCTCACTGCTACCCCGATTAGGTCGGCATATAACATGTATGATGAGGCTCAGGCGATTTTCTGACTGATTTGAAACCCCCATTTCCTGTTCGGAGATCAAGTTGATCTTGCCTTTAACCGAATGCCAGGCGAAGGTTCCGTGCGTGTTGGTGTCGTCATCCACTCTTATAGCAAAAACCCTTACCGCCCTTGTCTACAGCAGGAATCACGCGTCTGGCAGCTCGGAACTTCGTCCACCAGGGGTGCAACAGATCGCAATATGCGTGTGATCGGCCGTTTGCGGGTGTTTTGCCTGGGCTTGATGGGACTATCATCGGTCAGCGGTGATGACGGTGGGTCATGTGGATGCGTGGTGCGTGCAAAACCCTTGCGCGATTCAGTGGGAACGGCCTGATGTCCGGTTCACGAGTCAGAACTCACGGTCAGTCGTATACACTCCCCCCCTTCATACGAAAATCTCTAAAATAGGAAAGTAGGTACCTCGGTGTGAAGATATCGCGTGCCCACTCTCTTTGACAATTCGAAGCGCTGACGTTACCACGCACACCGCCGCAATTACCGTGTGTATCTCCGACTCCGACTGCCCTCCACGTGAAAGGGTGGGGATGGTGTTAGTCGGTCAAAAACTTGACATTTCTTTCACTTTCGAATGAAGTCGAAGAGTCGGCCGCGTGGTCGCCAGCATCCTGAAGTCGACGACAGCAAGCATGTGGTGATGTTGCAGTAAGGGCATCATTAACTGAAACGAGGACTTGGTTGAAGTACGAGATTACGCTTCTGTAAGGAAGGGAATACTGTAGTCTCACCTCTTGGTGGGGATGGGATGGCCGAAATCTCCAAAATCAACAAGAGGCAAAAGAGCCACGCGGTTGCTTCATGGCCGGTTGAAATCCAGTGAGTATTTGACGCTATCCTTGTCCTCCAGCTGCCGATATAGACAAAGATTACGGTTGTTACTTGTGGCTTGGTGTTTATGTGACACCGACGCTGCGCAATCTAAATTGGAGCCATTGGGTGCTTGTTACTATAGCACAAGCGTGTTTCAACAAGACAACGCCAGAGACCCCCCGCCACACCCACAGCCGCGACGTTGTTGCCGGTGCCTGAATATGTCGATGAGCAGGTGTATCGAGTCGCCGGATTCGTAGAGCGGAGGAATCGCTCCCAAGTATCGAGTTGGAGGTGTTGCCACAGTGCTACTCTACCCCGGCAGCCAACCCTTCCAACGGCTCATGGCGCCGTTGCGAAAACGGGGTGAACGAGTCTCCGACCAACCCGGACGACATGATGAACCCCAACCCCAAGACAATGTATGTGGGGTCACAAACATCGCTGCCAACTTTTTTCGTTTGTGTTTTTGCTGTGTGTGCACACTGCTTTGCTGTCGACGTTGCTTGTCCGTCCGCTAGAGAACAGCGTTCCAAGTAGGTGATGCTGTCGCCACCAGCCACACATAGCTTCGGAAAAACAGAAAATGGCGGTGCCAACGGGGATGAATGCTTATGCGGGGTAGTCATCACGCGTGGGTTTGGCTCCCTTGAAACTTGCACCAGGAAGTAATCGACCGCGGATATAAATTCCAAGTGAAAATCCTTCACGAATGAGTAACGGTATTCGCGCTGACACCAGCTGTTTCGCAATGCGGTGGGGTGACGCAGCTGCTATCAGAAGTGGGCGGAGCACCACGGCAGCGAGGAGCCTATGCCGTACTACACTTGGGACGCGGCGGAGTGCTCACTTGACAACGTGGACGAGGAGAAGTTTTGCCGCGCTATGGAGGGGAGGAAAGGCATCCTGCTCGTGGGTGAGCGGGTTTCATGTGCAACTGACGTTACCGTTAACCCCGTCAGTGCTTTCCTCAACATCTCTGTCTCGTTCGTTGGAGGAATGCAGCTTGGGAATGTCTACGTCAAGCTTGAAACAACAAAGTGGAAAATGTCTATTTAGATTATTTGTCCAACGGGTTCATTATTCGTATCACCATGTCGTTCAAGCAGGATAGCCTTGCAGATATTTGGCTATGTTTCTATGAATACCCTCTGCAACTGATGTGAGTATGAGTTCGAGCAAATTAGGGTTGCCTTCGAGTGGCTTGAAGCTCACTGTTGTCACATCTCCCCTATAGACTGGATGGTAGCAAGCCGGCGTCCGCCCAGTGTGATACTCCTACGTGCACACGAGACAACCCCTCCCGTCGTTGTGCAACTTAAGCCTTTGGCAAAAGTTGCAACCTGCACTTGCCAGCCCTGCGTTGCTCGTGTGGGACGAACCTGCCGCGTTGGTTTGTGTCCGTCAAGCCGCTGCCTCCTGACAAAGCTGGTAGACATGCCCTGTATTCACTTGGCTTGCACTGGAACGTCGCTGAGCCGTGGAAACCGATTCTAGTGGGCATGTGGCTGGACCTGCACGCTTGAAGCATGACCTGGGCTGTCGATAATCATCTGACGTGTTCCGTCTCAACTTTGGAGTCAGCCTCAATGGGCGCTTCCCTCCATTCCACCTCCACACCGCCTTCGTTTCAGGGGACAGCATCACCGACCTCATGGTGAGAACGCTGGTTTCGGTCTTGCGTGCGACGTCAGAACAGGTCCACTCCAAGTACCACCTCAATCACGCCCGCAAGTGGGGGGCATGCAACGGGGAGGTCAAAATTGCATTTTATCGAAACGACTTCCTTGACACTACCACGAGGCGGAGTTCGTTTTGGGACGGGTTCTGTGACTCAAGAAACCCTAAACGGAACGCGCAGTGCGAAGTGTTCGCGGACGACGACACCCTCAAGGAGTACGACACGCTGATTATCAACAGCGGGGCACACCCCAGATCCTTGGACGAGTACAGAGACTCGATGGAGACCGCAAGCAAAGAGTTAACGGTGTCCATGAAACGTCTCCACGGAGATGATGCACTTCTCATCGTGAGAAACACCCCGCCAGGGCACGGTGTAACATGCACCGAAAGGTCAGTGCGCGAGGCTAGACGAGTGAGAGAGTGAGGACACAGGTGACTAAAAGGGTACGGGACAACTCCTCGGTCGCACTGGTGTAGGACTGCGTTGGAAAATGTTATTTCTACAACTCTTAAGTCCACATGCATCGCGGTAGTGCGAGTGTCCATCCATCTCCCGTACCGGTTGTGCTGGAGAAAGATTCGCTCGACAACCCCATGCGCGGCGTTCAAGACGTATCCGGGGAGGCAAGCTGCTGCACCTGCATCATGAAGGTTCTCAGAAGCGATCACCGATCTTGTCGCATTTCGTTTCACCCCACCGTCGCCGCTTGACCACCGCCGCAGGACGTTTGACGGGCCCGTTGATGTTGATACCGCCCTCGACTTGGTCGCGAGCGGACCTCACCAGTACCAGTGGGGCCGATTCCCGGAATACAATGCCATTCTCGAAGAGGCCTTTCTGATCAACGCTACGGATGGATGGAAGGAACTAGACGCCTACACACCGACCTTGCTTCGTCCCGACTTCCATTTGGGGGGAGACGATAACCCGGACTGCCTACACTACTGTATTCCAGGGCCAATAGATCACTGGATTCGACTACTGTACAATATGTTGTTGGCCAAAGGGTATCAATAGAATCGGTTGTCGTGGTGACGCGACAATATCCGCGTTTGGTGTGAACGGGATAAACTAGAAAATGTCTACAGATGATGAATCTTTGCCTCAGTTGATTTGAACACGTGCGTATGTAGGGTTAGCTTGTTGATGATCATCTTGCAGCCGTGGGGCGCGGGGCTGTACGCTCGGGAAGCCTTGCTGAGAAGCGAAGCAACCTCCAAACCTTGGAGGTTGAACAATTGGATATCGGTGGACAAAGCTCGGTCAAGATGGGTCGAGGTAAAACGCCTCCTACGATGGAACTGAAGGGAGCGGGTCTCTTCTGGTGCCCGCCTGAAGTGGACCACACGCCGGAGAAACCCCTCACAAGAAACAGCCAACAACTCCAAACTTGAACACACTGGTCGAACCTCAACTATCTAAAACGATGCCGAGTGCTCCGCGGATCAGTGTATCGATATTACGAAGAATTGCTACCCTTATGTAGAAGTGTGATGTGTTGCTGCGTTAAACACAAGAACACAAACGCCAGAAGTCCGTAGTTCGCACTAGCTAGTTCGCACACGCTTACCGAATGGCCAGTTGATTGGTTTTTCGGTGATTCGTGACGACAAAGGCGCGGCAGGGCTTCTTCGCAGCTCAGAGTTTAGTGGCATTTCATTTCTTGCTACTTCGGAATTCAGCACAACGAATCTGTCTCGGTTCACAGAGGAAGAGTCAAGGATGAGCTATGCTGCAATACAGATGTTCGTCGTTCCAGCAATCGGCCAAGCATGGACATAAAGTGGGGTCTCTGGAATCACGAAAAAAATGATGTCCATCCCAATCCCTGCATCTCACATGGAGGGTCGAAAGCATTTCGAATCGCTGTGCCGGGCGCACGTTTCGATCAGACGTGCGGGACTCCGCCTTGTACTGCCCAACCATTCACCCTGAACTTCGACACAAACATCAGTCACACGTACACCAGTGCTCTCAACTATCACTGCTCTCAGCCGATTCCGGTGTTCGATGGACGTCATTAACGGACGATAGAAGCTACACATGGATCCTGCCTGTGTCGGGGGTGTTTTGATATACCGTTTACTTTATCTCAGCCCGGAATGCATCTCTCGGTATTCTACGCCATGTTGGCGAAGGTTTTGTGCCACACGACAACTAACAGTTGTAGGGGCTCACGCACCCACACACCACATACACAACTAGCTGCACGCCACATCGGCAGCACTCATATCTCGTGTAGACGCCATGGACCTTTCACGTAGCTGGGTCAGGCTCGCAGCTGCAGTCGCGAGTGCCTGGGTATTGATGAGATCATTGTCGACGCTGGAACTCTCTAAACCGGTGTCGCGACAGAGTCCCCCGTATTCGTGTGTGGAGGTAGATTGGTCGGATTGTACCGATACTGGCGGTTTCGTATATCGCAGATGGGAATGACCTTGCGGGACATGCTAGGAGAGACTTTGGGATACGAGTTGCGGGTCCTCTTTCTACTGATTTTGGCCTTGCATTCCTCCTTTCTCCTCCTTTCTCCTCATGCTCCTCTCTGATGTCGCCCCTACGATCTAATACATGCGGTTAACAACACTCTTCTTTGGACTCTGGAACTCACACAACATGGGCATACACAAACATTCTAGAATGTGTCCTCCGGAGGCGCCCGCCCGTGATCTTCCGAGTTCAGCTGGGTGTCGGGACGCAGCAGCAGGGGTGTGTGTGTGTGTCCGGTGGGAAGCACCTTACTGAGCGACACGACGCGCAGGTTTAGACCAGGGGCTCGAGTAGAGACGAGAGCCAGGGATACCGGGGATGATGGGCACGCTGCGATCGCTGCTGCGGGCCGAGTCGGATGGGCGAGGCCAGGAGGAGTCGGGTTGTGCTGAAAGAGGTACAGCAGGTGCGGCGGAATTAGGGTGTTGGTTCCGCCGAGCAGCCACCGGGAGCTTCATGCTGCGGTGATCATGAGGGAGGGCCGCGCTGCTCGAGGAGAGAGCAGCAGTGTGCCGGGTATGGAAAGCGCCCTGATGCGGGTTTTGTAGGTCCCGCCTGCAGGGTAGGTTGGTTGGTGGAGGAGTCGAGCGGAGGAGAAAGCGCCGCTGCTGGGGTCAACCAGTTTGCCTCGGGCGCACAGTCAGGGGCGTCAGGCGGAGCCGGGATGTCGAGCATTCCGGGCCGCACGCGTACTGACGGCCAAGAGGGGTCACAGGAGGGGTCGAAGGAGTCTGGAGGGATTGATATCCCTCGAGGTGAGCTTGGTTCCAGTGTTGGGGGCGGTGACGATTTGGCGAGGATGCTGTATACAGCAATGTGACGCAATTGCCCCGCATCCTGCCGCCCCCGTTGAAGACTGCACCACCGATAGGAAGAACTACGTATCGAAGTCCGACAGCTGCTTGGGATTCGTTCACAAGAATTGCATGTGCCCATCGGTGGGGGAGAAGGAGAAGCAAACGGTTTTGGCAGTGGTCGAGTCACCCGAGAGCAGCGACGTCGACTCCGTATCAACGATTTATTAGCTGAGTGAGTGATGAGTGTGCGTGTATGAGACCACATGGGTCGGAAGTTATGAGAAACGGGGCAGTTTGATTGCAGTTGGATTGCCCGGGAGTACAGTAAGGGACGCTGGTGCACAGTCAGGGACGCCAGAAAGGGAACTGCAGTCGAAGGGTTCCAATTGTGTCCGCGGGTGATGAAACAACTTTGCCTGCGTGGACAATTGATGAGGTGGTACGTAGTATAGACGTGTCTTTGTTGCAAATTGGGCAGACGTGTTGACAAAAATCGGGCCAGTTGTGTGCTTGGGCGTATAGTCAGGGACGCGGGCGTACACTTAGGGACGCCAGATTGAAACGGGGGTAATGCAGCGTTGGTGTTTCCATGTCGTGTGTCGGCAGCAACGCGGCAGTTTGAATGCGCAGGCACACAGTCAGGGACGCCAGAGGAACAATTTATTTGTTCGAAAACAGCGGAACGGAAGTGTCATCAATGCAAGTCGCGTGGGGAGGTATCGCGTGCATTCATATTTGAGTTGGAACATGACTATAATAGGTGTTTGACTGCTGAAAGACGTGCCACGTAGTGCGAGTGACCAGAGGTCGAGAAAGTGGTTTCGGTCGTATTTCCACGGCCGGAGGCATGGTCTTATCATGTGTCTGTTTTGTTCAGCGAATTCTGGATGATTGTTGTGTGTATGTACTTCTAGGGCCGTCAGCCCACTGGGTTGTCTGGTGGATAACCCCACCTAACGTTTTAAAGACGCCTCCACAGGGTGGGTAGAGAGCGCGCGTTGGCACACCAGGGAGGGCACGTGAGGTGTTCCTCAACTAATAGGCAGCTTGTTGCGCAAGGGAGGGCATAAGGCGGAGAATATCAGTGTTTTCGTTTGGAATGGAGACAGCAGAGTAGAATCAGGTGCTTGTTAGTGGTTGTTTGCCCAGTTTATCGTACGGCCTCGCCAAGGTGTGGTGGGGACATGATCGAGTTGTTTTTGTGCTGCTCAAAGTTGGATGTTATGAAGTCCCCCGCGCGTGGCGTGTAGAGCGAACCCTGGGGCGGGGATATGATGAAGTGTTTTGCCTTGATGTTGCAGCACGGCCGTTGGAATCTCGTGATATGACTGGCGTGAAGGCGTTGAGTTTCGGAAGTGTTTTGATCCGACGGCGGGTTTCCCCTTGTTTTTGATTTGCGTTTTTTTCGGTGTTTTTCCGGATATACTTTCGACCCACGGATGGCTAGGCACTGGCGTGAACAACCAAGGGAGGGTATTCGTGCGTGGAGGTAGATTGGTCGGATTGTACCGATACTGGCGGGGTCGTACATTGCAGATGGGAATGACCTTGAGGGACATGCTAGGAGAGACATGAGGATACGAGTTGCGGGCCCCCTTTCGACTGGTTTTGGCCTGGCGCCCGTCCTTTCTCCTCCTTTCTCCTCCTTTCTCCTACCCCTCCTCTCCGATGTCGCCCCTGCGATCTAATACATGCGGTTAACAACACCCTTTAACAGCCGCTCTCGATGACTGAGAAAAAATATTTGATTGAGAATTAATATTTGGTCGGCGCACAACAATTGGCCGAAACGTTTTCTCTCATCACGCGAACGTGTAAGATTGAACGAAGGAAATCTGGGGTTTGAGGCGCGGGATTGAATCGTACAGCAGTCAGTGCAGCAGTGGCAAAGTAAGCAAGAAATTGCGGGGGAGTTTCATCGGGGGATGGATTGGATAAGCAACGGTGGTGATGACGTAGTGGAGTACAAACACTCGCTTTCAGCCAGCAGCAGCAGCAAGCAGCAAGCAGCAAAAAGAAAAGTGCACGCTGCATGCTCCTGTGAGATTAAGGGGGGATCTGCCGTAGAGGTCACCGCGTTTTAGGAAAGGTTAGGAGGGGGCTTCCGTTGTCTAGGTGATTGAGCGGAAAACCCTAAAAAATGCCAGGCCCTTCGAAAAAACAAATTTCACGCGCATTGGCAAAGCGGCCGCCAAGGTCGGCATAGACTGACTGCTGTTGTTGGAAACAGGAAACGCGACCTTGAAGAACTTCACACGAGGTTGACGATGTGCGTGGGGACCTGGAGAGCGAGGGTATAGCGTGTGGGTGTGTGGGCCGGTGTGTGAGCCGATAAATTGTTGGCCCTACGTGTGTCCGATTACCGGCGTGGAAACGTTGTTTGAAGTTGCTTGAAAATACACCAGACGGCCAAAACGTTTCGGCGTTCGGATCCGAACGCCGAAACGTTGTGGTGAATGTTGACAGTAGAACAGACCGCGAAAACGTTTCCGCGTTCCCATCGGAATGCCGAAACAGCATTGACTTACTTTCACGTGTTTGAGGTTTCCGAGGAACGGCCCGACGGCAGCAGACCAGCGCTTCAGAAAAATCAAAATCTGCATTAAACCTCCGTTGGACAATCATTATACGATTGGACACGAAGTAAACCCCAATTAATTCCGACCCAACCCTTCCGTCGTGTCTATGGTTGTCTGGGTTCTGACCAAACCCTCGGAGGAGGAAGCTCGTAGCAATAATTCCTCTGCAGGGATCCGTGCAGAGGTATTGTTTGCCACTCCAAACTTGAATTTTTATTTTCACACCTACCTTCTTTCATCGCGGTCGATGTGGATGGAATAGCAGAGAGAGGTTGTTGCCCGCTGACCCTTCTCGCAGTCTACCTGACCAGACACCCCATGGTACTTACAGTAGTCCAGATACTCTAGCCTTCTTCGGCGCCGTACCTGGCCCTGCCTCGAACTCCATTGACTTGGAGAAACTTCATCATCATCTCCAGGCGCAGGAGAGCTTCCTTCTACGCCGCCGACAGAGCCTCCAAAAAAATGTCGGCGTGCCGAATCGAGAGATGTATCCTCCGTGGTCGCGGACGGTTGCTGCCTACAGCAATGTGGCAGGAACGTTTCCGACCCTACAGAGCAGGACTACAGCTTAGAGCTGCTCAAGGCCGAGTAAGGCCGAACACCAGCGGTTTCAAGAGTCGGAGAGCGAAGCTGCACGGCACACCTTCGTCATCCAACATGTTCCACTCCAGAAGCACAAGCACAAGCTGTATGACGCCAATCGGAGGGTGTGTGGAAAGTTCTTCAAGGCTGTGTTTCCTGTTTCCAACTACAGTAGTCTATGCCGTGCCGGCTTTGCGGTCGCTTTACCCACGCGGCGTTAAATTTGTTTTTTCGCCGGGCCTGGCATTTTGGTATGTTCGCGTGAGAGGAAACGTTTAGGGCAAATGTTGTGCGCCGACCAATTTTTTTTCTCAGTAAAATATTATTCATCAACCATCGGGAGCGGCTGTTCTGTGGACTCTGGAGCTCACACAACATGGGCATATACAAACACCCCGCGTACGACGGTTGCACGCGACCTTGCCCTATGGATGCCCACCCGCCGTTGGTTGGGTGCCAACAAGAGCTCGAGTCTTTATCCATAGCGACGTACCGCATGCCCCAATTGGTTTAGTTGAAGTCGCGACCATCTTTACGGATGAAGAGGAAGGTTTGATTCTCGGTCGAGTAGCACGGTCGGGGCCCTGGGACTTTGTTCTTTTTTATGTATGAACCGCATATCCTGGCTGTTTCGGGAGAGAATTGTTCTCTCATGTGTGGAGCGCCCCTGGAGGGTTGTAATCCCTCGTCTCGGGACGTGCTCTGCCGATTGAGCTTCAACGACAGCTACAACGACTTGATAAGTGGCAAGGTTTTTGCGAGGTGGGCAGAGGATAGAGACACAGACAGAGAGAGGAGAGAAGGGGGGTTGGGGAACCGCGTATCACACCACAAACTACTGAGACATACGCACAGAGGAAGATATTCGGAAAGAGCATGTCGTAGTGGTGTGTGTGACGCCCTTGGATCGAGTTTCGATCCGACGCATGTGATACCGTTCCGAGCCGCTCTAGCCTGCACTTGAGGCAAGAAGGAAAGTTGGGGTGCTACAATTGTAAGCTAAAGAACAATGCAACAAGCTCTCCAGTGCAGCGACGATACATGACATCCGGACCCACGGACTCAGAGGATATGCACTCTGTAGACCACAGTTGTGCTCCGCTTTCGCTCGCTTGAAGTGAACTGCTGGACGGTGCTGTACTCATAGTTCCGCCGCTTTTTACCGAGCAGGAACCTTGTGCGTCACAAAACCTGTGTCTGCGCGCCCGCAAAAATAGTTAGCCCGCACCCTCAGCTACATCAGTACAGCAGTACAGCAGTACATGGATTCACCGAGTCACCCACAGCCACAAACAGGTGCAACATCGAGCACGGCGCGAAAATGTTTCGGGGTGTCCAACACTGGATGTTATGGAGCTGACATGCATTATACCGTCTCTGTTTCTACGTACATCAGTAGTGTACCGATTTTGGCAGGGAGAGAGAAAGAGGTTGGTTGGCGGTCCGGTCGTCCTGCCTGTTCGGGGTATTTCTCCGGCTTCTCGAATTAGTTTCGGCGCTAGCGCGAACGTCCATCTTCCATCTACGGTATGCATATCTCGCGGGGTATGTAGTATGTCGCCGAAGCTCAAACACACAGTCTCATTCCACACGCGCAGCTGCCTAGCACGAGACCATCAAGAAGCGGTAAACGATATTGCACACCCCATTCTCGTGTAGAAGCCATGGCCCTTTCACGCAGCTGGGCCGCGCTCGCAGCAGCAGTCGCGGGTGCCTGTGTTGCGGACGCGGCGATTGTTGATGCCGGAACTCTGACGGGTGTCACGACAGAGGCACTTGTGTTCGACGATCGCGCGAACTTACCCTCTGGATGCCCACCAGTCGGTTGCGTGGGCGCCAATACGAGAGTGAGTCTGAAAGACAAGTGTTTCGCGTGCACCTGGTTCATCACCCGTACTGCGGTATACGCTGCAGATACTGTAGATAGCGCTGCTGTAGACACTTACTTGTAATTTTCCACCGCACCAAATACACACGAACGAAAGGACTTCTCCGGTATTGTGTTCACTTTTTATGTCCGTACACAGGACGGCATCACGAGCGATGAATCTCGTTGGTCGTGTGCACCTTCGCTCGACTCCAGCGACTCTGGGTGCACCATCACCTACACTCTCGAAGACGAGCAGCATCTCGAAGCTCTGAAGATAGGTGAGGAATATGGTATTCGCCTTTCATTTGGATATAGGGTATACGGTATTCAATTGGCTTCTCAGACGTCGCGGTGTAAAGTGATTTTTGAACATCTTCACTGACGACGGGTAATAATCTCCGTTGATGCTGCGTGGACAGCAGGTTGTTACTTTCCTTTGTTCTCCCGCTGATTGTGATTTCCTGTCACCGTGCATTTAGTCTACACCATGCAGCCGGAATGAACCACAAACAAGACTCCAGAGAAGTACTAAACAGCTGAACAAAGGGGCATAACTCGGAATAACCACACCTGAATTTTGCCACAATGCCGTTACACAACTTCTGATATCGCCAAATATCCAAGTATCCATGGCAAGGCACCATCATCGCACGGCCACCTCCAAGTACCATAACATCGGAGTGTCTTGAGAATCAGAAAAGGCGGAAGAAAACTCGGTGCCAACACGCTAGCGTGCGTTGTATCTCCGATACAGAATCCTTTGGTTCTTCGGGATATTGCTATAGCGGGCGGTTGAGGCGTCGCAAAGACATCATCACTGGATTGGCATGCTCAGAAATCAGATCTGGAATATAGGGAAGAATACAATTTGTCTGCAAGGTACGCCCTCCCATGTTGTTGTTGTTGTTGTTGTTGTCTTCACATTAAAAACCGTTCCGATCTCTCTCTACCCAGTACCTTCGTATGTCCGTACTGATCCAACACTCGACGCGGTCGATTCCCGTGGTCACAGGTTAACTTACCCTAAAAAGGTACACTCAAAAAAACTGGCCCCGAGGGGTCCGCAAGTCAATAGAAATCAACGACAGATATTCTGGGATCCTCCGCTCCCTCTTCACGCTATTCGGGGTATCAACTGAGATTAGCAGTCACTATCTATCATGGGCCGGAGAGAAAGAGGCACACTCCCTTGGTTCAATCTTGGTACTTCACAACGCAAGCAGAGACAAGTCCATCTGGCACAGAAAAAGAGAGAAAAAAAGAGAGAAAAAAAGGACAAAGAGAAAAAAAAGGAGTCCACTGCGAAGGTGTACCGATTCTGGTAAAAGTCAATCGACGGATACCCTGCGAATCAGGTCCTCCTTAACACTCTCCACCCACAGAATTTACCCTCAACTGGGAACCTCTTGTGGCCAGGACTTCGATGGAAGTGTCACAAGGTTATTTATAGGATCGATTCCAAGAGGTGTGTTCTCAGGACTGACACACATTGTGTCCATGGGAAAATGTCCAAGTCAGGAGAAAAAATGTGCACCCAAGGAGATTCGAACCAGTATCCTGCTGACGCCATGTGCGAAGGTGTACCAATTCTGGTAAAAGTCAATCGACAGACACGCTGCGAATCGGCTCCTCCTTAACACCACGCGGAGGGAAAGACATCCTCAAGCTTGTGCGGGGAACGCATAATACGCCTAGTCATACAGCAGTCCTGCAGATCTGTGTGGAGCAGGCAAGGTTCTTCCAAGACTTGTGTGTAGTCTAGGGGGCGAACCAGCGCGCGAATCGCAAAGAAATAGACCCCGCGCGAAATGGTGCCAATTGTGTGTTGTTGTGACTTTGCCGACATTTGCGTAGGCTTTGCGCATGTGCCCTGGTGGTACTTCCCAATTCCCCTTCTACAAAAGCGATAGATGGATTCGCCGCCCTTCTTCGTTCTAAGTACCCCGCGACCGGGCGATGTTACAGAGGGAGCGCGAGAGAGAGGGAGGTGGTAGGGGCAGGTCATAGGAGAGGGAGGTCGTAGAGGGGAGAGGTAGCCGTAGGTTTGCTGTCAACCCGAACCGTTCGCAGGAGCATTCCCCGATCCACCATCCAACGATGACATAAATACAGTAGGACAAGCCCCACAACACTGCTTGCTTGGGCCGGCCGCACGACGTCCTGCTCGCAGCACTGTACCAGGGGGACACACGGACGAGGACCATCGACATCTCCGTAGATGGAAACTATGCCCTCAGTTGGACGAGCTCGGGAACGACCTCCGACTTCGAAAGCATTGACCTCGGTGTCGATGGTAAGGTCGTGGAGCTGGTCGGTGATCTGCAGGACTCGGAATGGCTCAGCATCCTAGAGGTTGGCACAATCTCGGCGTAAAATGTTTTTTTCCCAACATACTGCGTCAAATTGTTTACCCTAGAATGTTCATCGACGGGATGACATCACAATACGCCAAACGCACACACAACCCAGCCATTGTTGCTTGAGGTCGGATGAGTATTGCACAGGGCAGAGCCACATATCATAGATCCGAAGGCGTTCTATTTTTCAGCGGTCAGCACTGGTACACAACCAACGACTCTGCGATATGTCGCACCAGTTCGCACAAGTCAAGCACGCGAACTTGCCACGTGCTGAATGCGCAGGTGGAAATACTGGTCGACGATGGCGATGACGGTAGCGAGGTCGATGTGGTGGAGGCCGGCGAACTGGGAACAGTCACGGCTACGGCAGATCTCTACGACGATCGACTCGGGGACACCGTTGGCTGCGACCCCGACGGGTGCACGGCAGCGCTCACAAGGGTAAGGAATCGAACCGATTGCCGGGTACCTAAGTCGATGATGAAAGCCCCTTGTTCTGTTCCGTTCACGGGACGAAACAAAAGGCCGTATCGGCGGCCTCAATGTGGTTTGGTGGTCCATGGATGATGTTGTGAACGTCCTCCACACGCTTGGGTCGTGCGTCAGCATGCCCCCAAGCCCTAGTTGCTGCCGATATCACGGTTGACGACTCTCGGATCTGATGATGGCCGCAAGCTCTCAGAACGATTCTTACGATCTCCACGCCCTTCCATTGGTTGCTTTCTTTATCTTCACTTCTCTCCTTCCCTTGTGAAACCGTTTTGGTAGGATGGCGACATGTCCGAGGATTCCAGGTGGTCATGTGCTCCCGAGCTCGGCGGCCTCTGCAGCATCTCTTACGACCTTGGGGCTGAGTACAGCATCGACGAGCTTCAACTCGGTACGCATGAGTCCAAAACACCAATCCCTTCCGGTTCAACACCGCCTAGCCCATCACACTCACATCTTGCTCCTCTCGTAGGGCTGTCTTGCTCCATTTTGGTTTCCTGGGGTGCATTTTGAATTCCCATTCCGTTGTTAGCTTTGAATTTCCCCCCCGTTCTCTGCAGCCCGAACTGAAACTTGTCTCTGAATCGTGCGCCAAAACCCAAGACCAAGTTGCCCGGCGCTAGAGGTGTGGCTACATTCATTTTTTCTCTGATCCGTGCCCAAAATTGGATCCAACAAGCGTGTACAAGCGAGCAGCCACATGCTGTTCCGCCGTGACCCGCCAATTCACGACCCCTCCCCCCCACCCACCCTACGCCAACATTCAGCGATGTACCAGGGTGACACCAGAGTACGCACAGTAGACGTGGCCGTCGATGGAGATCTTGTCACGACATGGACCAGCTCGGGAACCACGAGCGGGTTCGAGAGCGTCGACATGTCTGGAGCAACCGGTCAAGTTGTAACTATCACGGGCGCTGAGCTGTCTGACTCCGAGTGGTTGAGCATCGTCGAGGTCAGCCGTCGTTGGTTGAATGTCATTTCGACGGGCCTTGATTTTTGCACGCCAAGGGTTCGGGACAAGTATCAAGACAGAATATATTGTCCCACCTGGTTTGGAACCAGCGTTGATCGAGCGTTTGTCTTCGGTGTTTTGGCGCTTCTGATTTCACGGTGGTGTGTCGGCCCGCGCTTCCTCCCATTGTATGTGCTCACGGCTTGTCGTTTCTACCCTGAAGGACATTGGTCAACCCAAGTGAAACATCTGTAGCTCGAGGGGGGGTCATGACTCTTCCCATAGGACCATCCATGTCTTATCCAAACCGTACGGCATTTGGACAAATCTGCTGAATTTTCTCGTCCGGCATCGCTGCAGACGGTGATCATGGTGTACAACGGAGTTGCCCCACCGCCCAGCCCCACGACACCGGCCACACCTTCTCCAACCCTCCCACCCACCACAGGTACCACATACTACCGCTTTTGCGACATGCTCAAACGAGGGGAAGCGTTTGGCATAGGGAAAACTCTCGCGTCTCCGCTACCACCGTTTGACGTTGCCTTTGCGCCCTATCTACCTCGCGTTGATAGAATTCGTGTAGCTGGCTTCAACCCCCCTGGCGGCAGAAACAGCGATGCCTTCGAACTGATGGGACCGGCGGTTGTCCGGCGTTGTCGATCCTCCGCCAACATTTTGGGATATTTCTTGCAGTCCTCAACCCCTGCTTGGACAGCACAAGCGATTCCTACGTGTGCAGCCCAACCGACGACCTCCCCACCACCCTGTGAGTACCTTGGGGATCTCACAGGAGCCAATGACAAAGGATTCAAATCTGTTCGTCCGGGGCGCCGACAATCTGTCGACCTTTCTACCCACACGTTTATTCACTGACAATTCATGCATATCCTGACGGTGCTGTTGTCTGGAACATCTAGAGAAGCACGCAGCATGTGCTGCTTTCCCCCTGTCTAGCGCGCCTTCTCCCTCTTTGGCTCGCACCTGACTAATTCATCGATGCCATTTTGTCGCGTGTCGCCCGGCCCGCTCGTCACATCGTTTTTCCGAGTCAGGAGCTTCCACAACTGCGACTTAGTGGACGATGACGCGGACGACCTGCCCGCGTGCTTTGAGGAATTCGGCATAACCAACCTCCACACGATGTATGTGCTTTGATCAAACGTACAGATACGCGGGCTAGGTGAACGAAGTTACGACAAGGATGCAGAATGAGGTGTCAAGACGTGCCCTCCGAGAGCGCAATACACATGAAAATGAAAACTCGGATGTCCTGAAGCAAACGTCGTCAATTCGTACAACTGGATATGGGTCTTTGGACGGGACAATGGCAAGAAAATCATAACCGTAAGAACATGCCGGAGTCATTGACCTACTGTCGCCAGCATGTACGAGTCGGACAGTCCTTGCAGACGTTGTCTCAGAACCAACCGGCATGATTTCTGCAACTGGGGTTTATCCTCGGGTAAGCAGAGCCCAGTTTCTTTGGCTTGCGGGTGAAAAAACAAAACAGGTGGCTCTCCTTCCAGTCCGAGTTGACGACTCTGCCGGTGGGAATCTTCTCGGGTTTGGACAATCTCCTCGACCTGTGAGAATATCTACCTTTTAGTCGATGCTACTGTGGCTGGTGTTGCTGTCGTTGTCGTATATGTGTACACCAGTTGCACCCGCATGTTACAGTGTCACTCGTGTCGACAACTCAACATGCGACTGTCCATATATCACTCTAACGGAAACGCAGTTTTGTAGTGCCTTCAGAACAAGTCCAATGTCGTGGTCAGGTTCTCTGCCGCGCCTCCATCCATCGAGTGAGGTATCGATATTCAGTCGTCTGCAGGAAAACGAAGTCGTTCTCGCAATCCCAGAAATGTGTTGGAGGAAATATCCCTTGGAAGGTGTGAACCTTGCGAACCTAGCGATATCTTTCCATACTTCTACCGTTAACCTTCCAGAGACCTGTCGTACACCGCAATGGAGACCCTCCCCGCCGGAGTGTTCTCCGGCCTTTCTGCTCTCACCAAGCTGTGAGTGTGTGTAAACAATCCAGTGTCGCACGGATCCAGTGGATTTTCTAGAAGAGCTTCTTCTACGGCACATTTATGCATTTCGTTGGCCTGGACATTTCATCAGCGCAAAATAAGAATACCGAGTGTTGGGCTACGCAACAGTTTCTGTTCTTCTGTCGCCAAGTAAAAGGCCTCGCCATTTCTCGGACTACTGAATGCAATGAAGTGTGCAAAGTCTCTGCACCTCTCCGGTTGAAGGATGGGATGCCACACGGTGAAAGGCCCTCCGAGACCTCCAGGTAGGTGCCAGAAACGCGAACATGCTTCCCCGCATTCGGCGAATGTCCTTGTATGGCCCCGCACCGGGTGAACGTTCTTGTTGTTGCTGTATCTTTGTGTTTGAGAATACTTTTCAACGTATCGTTCCTCAAGGCGTGAGAACGTACACGAGGCTACCGCTCAACAGTTCCCGTAGCTGTGTAGGAAGAGTGGGTATTAAAGCTGGGGAGTATCTTGTACTTCTGGACAACGTTGCTGTCGCATGTTCAAGCCGATGTTTCCCCCGCCTTTCGCTTCAGAGAAATTCACTGGAGCAGCTTGGAGGCTTTGCCCGAGGGCCTCTTCGACGGAATGACGAGCCTACAGACCCTGACCGTGTCGTCCTCTAAGCTGACCTCTCTGCCGGCGGGGGTTTTCATGCGGTTGACCTCCCTCCAGTCCTTGTAAGAAGAGAGTTGCGGCAGTTCAAAGGAATGTTGGTTTGGCACGTGTACATGGTATTCTGCTGTGTCGACGTTGTGATGTATTCTCAATCATTGCCCCACCAGGGGGAACAATCTTGACATGTATCCCTACAACCACCCCAAACCTACCGTGACATTCAACCCTCTTATGCATTTCATGTTGTACTCTTAGGGTGCCTCTTGAGTGACCACAATGATGAATTGCCCCACCGCCGCTCTGTCGCTCTTTGAAACTTCTCCAACCTCAATTTCAACGGAAACGTCGGCAACTATGTACGGCGGTGGCTGCTGTTTGGCGTGCAGGACCCTGTCAACCGACACAGGGCGTTTCCCGGACATCAACTTGCAATGTCTTCCTGCTTCGTGAGTGCGGTATCGGTTCGTTTTCCTCGTCCTATTTCGGCCTTTCTGGTTTAGGCAGGCAATAGGTTTCTGCTAAAGATGCTATTTCTCCTGTGAGAGATGTTGGCGACTCATTGTTGCTCCATCGATCGATGTTTCACTGTCAAGGGCACTTCAGAATGCCTGTGGTTAGCAGAATTTTTCTATGAAATGTGTCTGAACCCTTCGGTTTGAAAACTTTTCAAGACCTTCCATGTGCTTTATCCGCAGTAGTGACGTACACGTGTCCCTCCAAAGTGCGCCGAATGCGCTCTTGACGAGGGAGAAGAGGCTTGTCTCCAGTAATATATACGATTGTTTGCATACCCCCGATGCCGATGGGGTAACATCGATATGAGTGTGTTTCAAGCTTAGTCAGGGGCTACTACAGGCACAGGCCTTACCTGAGACAACGTGGAATATGTGCTTTCGACCGTTGGTAATTATTTCGCGCCCCAACCAGGACTGCTACGGAAATCTCCACCTACTCTCAGCCCGTAGACATTTCCGGTTGGACCTGTGGTGAGTGCAGGGTTAGAAACGCGCCGTGTGATTCGCTCACTCTGTGGGTTGTCCCACTTTGTAGGGATTGTACGATTTTATCATATTCTCACGCTTTCAGAAGTTCATGCACCCCAACCGAAGACTTTCGTCTGCAAGGGATCGTTTTGAGAAACTCGCTTTACGCGCTTTCGTATTCCGTTCAGATGTTGAAAATATTGTTGAAGCGTTAACTATTTCATTCAATGGCAATACCGTGTTTCAGAGAAGCAACCGGCCCTTCTTGAGTGGCTTACTGTTTCCGTAGCGTTCGGGTGTATTTCGGCGGTCCTTGCTTGAGGAGGAGCTACAGTAGCTTCTATCAATGGCTTTCGTTCTCGGGACGCTCTTGTCGTTGTCTCTCAGAATGTGAGCCTGTCGAGGCTATCATCTGCGAGACCGGGTCATGCCAGCCTGGAGTCGGAGGCTACACCTGCGGTGAGAACAACAGGACGATTTTTTGGAAGAGTTGGCTGTTGCAGCGCGTGTAGTGTATTCGTAAGTGCATGACCTCTGCATTTGTGCCCTCGTCTAGTTGTTGTGTAGTCCGCTAGAAGAACGTCTCTGAACCGGCTGAGGCTTACCCGATAAAGGGTACCTGATCTATAGTCGACGGAAATAATCAACACGTACGTTCCGATATTTCAACTCGTGCTGTACATATTTCAACCCGTTTTTGTCCATGTCACTCTTCGCGGCCGTACAGAATAACAGGATCAGCACCGTGTGAGGCAACCACGAGCCCCTCTGCCGTTTCATTCAACAAAAGAAGCCCAAGAGCGGGCACCGTCTGCTACGCCGTCGGATGTTTATAGATTGTGTTGGCCCAGGGGGCCGCCAGCCGCCACAATTCTGCAGTAGATAGAAGAGTTGAGGACTTTTTGCATATCATGCCCGTTGCTTGCAGCCGAGTTCAATGAAAAGTTGGGGTTTTTGGCGGGGATGGAGGATAGAAGAGCCCATAGGCCAAAGAGTAGTATGAATGGCAATAATTGGGGATGAGATGCCAGAGGCGTGACGACCAGTACGAAGACTAGATGACGGAACAATCGGTTCGCCAATGTAAATACATAAACAGCGACTTCATCAATATGGCATATGTACGGGACGTCGTGAGGCGGGGTGTGCTTTCTTCGTGGTGTTTGTTTTTTCAATAATCCGTACATTTGACTGGCTCGGCCAATCGGTGATGAAGAAGTTCGGATAAAAGTTTCGCACACAGCACCGATGGAAATGGTCGGGCATTGTTCAGGAGCTGTGTTTGAATAGTCGTCGGCTGATATGTGTCGGTTGGAATGTATCGTATGCGGAGGTATTTCGTCTGCATAGATTGTTTGTTTCGTCGATCTGTGATCGACCTCACTCTTTGTTATCTTCTCTGTGAACTACCGGAATGTCTGGTACCTTAGCTGTCCTTGTCGTACCTTGGGTGCTGCTAGCTTACCGCCTATACTGCAACCGTTACCTGTTGTGCATCCGTCAGTGTTGACCACCAAAGCACCGCGTGTGCTGTCGTACCTTGGATGCTGCTGGCTTACTGCCTAGACTACAACATCTGTCTGGTTTCTCTGTCTGTGTTGGTCACCTAAGCGCCGTGTGTACAACATCTCATCACCAAGTTCGTTTGCACTTCCTCTACGAGACCGTTACGGTCTCTAGAGGCTTCAGAGAACGGTAAAACAAAAGTATCTGTCGCCGCTCACTCCGAAGATCCAAACCACGCACTTTTGTGACCCGAACGCCCGAGGCGCGAGGAATCAGACTATCGGCCGTCCTGCACTACTTTAGACGCCCTCATCAAGCTGCAGCTTGATTGGTGCCTCTTCGTTAATCTTTGGCTTGTGTCGGTGACCGACCTTCTCAAGAACGAAACACGAGCATGCAACCGGTTCTTCCGGCACCAAATTTCTCCGATCTCCATTAATTTGTGCCTAAATGTTGCCGATACTCCACCAAATTGAAGCCCCGCCCAATCTACAGCTGGATTATTAAGTCCCTCGACGCTGGAATAGCTGTGTGTCTACCAATTTAGCCTGCCAACGAGAAGTTCGGGCCACACCGCTGCAACCTTCCGACACGGAGTTTATTCCCCCGCATTTTGTACGCACATAAACAACTTGATGATTGATGATTGATGACTCTATGACTCTCTGTTTTCCTCGTCGGAACACATCCATCCATCCATGCATCCATTGTACAATAACTCCGATCTCGACCAATTTGCGCATGCGTATAGTTACCTACCTACCATCAAAGTCCAATCTACAACGGGATTACCAACTTCGAGGCCGGGATTAGCCTGCCAACGGCAGGGCCGGGGCGGGGCACACCGGTTACCTACCCCGCGGAGGCTGCTTATTCCGCCGAGTGTCGGCGGTCACACTATGTGTTCGGGTCTTACGCGCGCATATATATGTTTGTTTGCTCCTTTGACAATATCTTGAGACATTTACAATTTTTTCCGCGAGCGCATTATTGTTGTTGACTTCTCGTCGGAACACACGAATCCATTCTAGAGTAGTTTACCTCCGATCTCGACATGTTTGCGTGTATTTGTAGTTGCCTACCTGCCATGAATTTGAAGCCCCGATGTCCGACATACATACATGATTCATCGTTTCCCGCCTTGAGGCCAAGACAACCCTTCCAACGAGAGGTTCGGGGAACACGTCTGCCACGTACTCCGTGATAGATTATTCCGCCGTGTTGGAAACATAATTTGTTCTTGGTATTCCGGCGTGCACATGCATACATACGTTTGTTGGCGGGGATCCTTTGTCAATAAAGTTGTGCCATGTCTGACATCGGCTTTATGATTCTCTACTGCTCTGGGTGTACCAACACTCTAGTGGGCACCTTCTTCGCTATTAACTAGGATGAGTGGTCGTGCCCCTGGTTTCAACTGGAATGAGTGGTCGTGTCGTGCCCGTGGTGTGCTGAGCAGCGTAGGGTCGTCGAAATTGTTTTTGCGTGGCATCACAGCAGCAAGGCAGCGTGCGTACATAGCGTGACGTACGTATTGTACAAAGTAAAAATGCGTTGATTACTCTCACACGTCATCATCATCTGTCGCTGATCCATGCACCCGCAGATGATGTGTGCGACATCGAACTCAATGGGATGCAATTACAATTTAAGCGCGCATACATTTTGGCACGCAACACCGATTTAGCGTGGTTGCATGCATTTAGATGTGGTGAGTCTTTTCTCATCTGTGTTCTCTCCATCAGACAGATTGAGTATTGGCCGATGGTTGTCCGTCTGTGCCCACCGTTTTCTTCGTGTCAATAACGCCGTGGTAAGGATACAACAAGATTGTAAGCACGCATGCATTTTTGCACACAGGTTGACACAGGTAGTGATTGGTTGTGTGTGAACCTTCATCGCGTCTGTGCCCTTTTTTTTGGTATCGCAGCTTGCCTCTACGAGCAATCACATCGACTAACGTAGGCGGGAGTCAGTTTTTGCTGCTACGTGCTGCAGCTTGTGTACAGAAGTTCGTTTCAGTGATCGGCCAAGTAAGGACATAAAGTGGGGTCTCTAGAATCCCGAAAAACATAATGCCCATCCCACTCCCCGCATCTCACATGGAGGGTCGAAAGCATTCCGAATCGCTGTACCGGGCACACGTTTCGACCAGACGTGCAGGACTCCGCCTTGTGCTGCCCAACAATTCACCCTGAACTTCGACACAAACGTCAGTCACACGTACACCAGTGCTCACCGCTATCAGCGCTCTCAGCCGATTCCGATATTCGTGGACGTCATTTTGACGGACGACAGAAGCTACACATCGATCCTGACTGTCGGGGGTATTTTGGTACCCCGTACTTTTACCGTAGCCCTGAATGCATCTCTCGGTATTCTGCGCCATGTTTCGAGGCACACGACAACGGTTGTGGGGGCTTCCGGCACACCCCCACACACCACATACGCAACTAATTAGCTGCACACGACACATTGGCAGCAGCACTACGTTACCACATCTCATCTATCGTGCAGATGCCATGACTCGTTGCTGGTTCACGCTCGCAACGGCAGTCGCGAGTGCCTGCGTGTGGATGAGGTCATAGTCGACTCGGGAACTCTCACCGGTGCCGCGACAGAGGCCCCCGTGTACGACGCTTGCACGATATTTCCCTATGGATGTCAACCCGCCGTTACGTGGGTGCCAACAAGAGCTCGAGCATTCACGCATAGCGACGTACCGCGTGCCGCAATTGGTGTAGTTGAAGTCTCGTGACCATCTTACGGATGAAGGGGGCGTTCGAATCTCGGTCGAGTAGCACGATCTGGACCCTCGGACTTCTTTGTTAATTCGTATGAAAGGCATATCCTGGCTGTTTCGAGAGAAATGTTTTCTTTCATGTGTGGAGCGCCGCTGGAGGGCTGTAGTCTCTTATCTTGCGGCGTGCTCTGCCTTCAACGACAGTCTACAACGATTTGGTGGGTGGCAAGGCCTGAGAGTTGGAAAGAGAATAGATCGAGACAGAGACGGAGAGCGGAAGAAAAGGGGTGAGATGGGGAACCTCGTATCACACCACGAACTACTGAGACATGCGCACCGAGGAAGATTTTCGGAAAGAGCATGTCGTACAGCAGTAGTGGTGTGTGTGATGCCCTTGGATCGAGTTTCGCTCCTACGCATGTGATATCGGTCCGAGCTCTAGCCGGAACCTGAGGCAGAAGGAAAGTTGGTGGGGCATTTTTGAAGTCAAACAATATCGCAACAAACTCTCCAGTGCAGCGACGATACATGACATCGACGGAAAGGTGTGCGCTGTAAACCACAGTCGTGCTTTCGCTCGCTTGTAAATGAACTGCTGGACGGTGCGGTACTGCTGTACTGGTACATATGTAGTTCCGCCGCTCTCCTTACCGAGCAGGAACCTTGTGCGTCACCAAACCTGTGTCCGCGCGCCCGCAAACAATAGTTAGCCCGCACCCTCGCACCCTCTCACCCACAGCCACAGGTGCAACATCGAGCACGTCGCGAATATTTTTAGGGGTGTTCCATACTGGATGCTGTGGAGCATGACATATCTATTGCTACATAAGACTGGATGTACCGATTTTGGCAGGGAGAGAGAAAGAGGTCGGAGGTCCTGCTGTCCATGCCTGTTCGGGGTATTTCTCCAGCCAGACTTCAGACTTCTCGAAGTAATTTCGACGCTAGCGCGAACGTCCATCTTCCATCTACGGTATGCATATCTCGCGGGGTATGTAGTATGTCGCCGAAGCTCAAACACACAATCTCATTCCACACGCGCAGCTGCCTAGCACGAGACCATCAAGAAGCGGTAAACGATATTGCACACCCCCTTCTCGTCGTGTAGAAAAGCCATGGCCCTTTCACGCAGCTGGGCCGCGTTCGCAGCAGCAGTCGCGGCGGGTGCCTGTGTTGTGGACGCGGCGATTGTTGACGCCGGAACTCTCACCGGTGTCACGACAGAGGCACCTGTGTTCGACGATCGCGCGACCTTACCCTATGGATGCCCACCCGCCGGTTGCGTGGGCGCCAATACGAGAGTGAGTGTGAAAGACAAGTGTTTCGCGTGCACCTGGTTCATTACTCGTACTGCGGTACACGCTGCAGATACTGTAGATACAGAGAGAGTAGATAGCGCTGCTGTAGACACTGCTGTACTTGAAGTAATTTTTCACCGCACCAAATACACACGAACGAAAGGACTTCTCCGGTATTGTGTTCACTTTTTATGTCCGTACACAGGACGGCATCACGAGCGATGAATCTCGCTGGTCGTGTGCACCTTCGCTCGACTCCAGCGACTCTGGGTGCACCATCACCTACACTCTCGAAGACGAGCAGCATCTCGAAGCTCTGAAGATAGGTGAGGATTAGGGTTTTTCGCCTTTCATTTGGACATAGACTACTGCTGCATTTGGCCTCTCACGTCAGTGTAATGTAATTTGCTTATCTATCTTCACTGACCACTGGTAGTGCCCTTTGATGTTGTGTGGACAGCAGGGTTGTTGTTGCTTTCCTGTGTTCTCCCGATTATGCTTTCGTGTCACCGTGCATGAACGTCATGCAGCCGGCATCAAACACACCACGACCCAAGAGCGATACTTGAACAGAATAAATGGCGAATGACTCGGAAAACATGATTTTTCGAGTGTCGTTACATAACTAACTTCTGATATCGCCAACTATTTACAAGCATGGTAACGCACCATCACACGGCCACCTCCAAATACCATAACAACATCGGAGTGTCTTGAGAATTAGAAAAGGCGGAAGAAAACTTGGTGCACACACGCTACATTGTGTGCGTTGTATCTCCGACCTTGATTTTTTGTATTCTTCGGGATATTGCTGTAGCGGGCGGTTGAAGCGTCGCATCGTCACTGGCCATGCTCAGAAATAAGATCTGGCAAATTTTTCCAGTAGGAAAGAAATATTATTGTCTGCATCATTGTCGCGGGAACGGTACACCCTCCCATGGTCCACGTGGAAGGAACGACATACTCAAGCTTGTGCGGGGAACGCACAATACGCCTAGTCATACAGCAGCGCTGTAGATCTGTGTGGAGCAGGCAAGGTTCTTCCGAGACTTGTGTAATCTAGGGGGCGAACCTGCGTACGAATCACAAAGAAACAGACTCCGCGCGAAACGGTGCCAATTGCGTGTGTGACTTTGCCGACGTCTGCGTAGGTTTCGCACCTATGCCCTCGTGGTACTTCCCAATCCCCTTCTACAAATGCGATAGATGGATTCGCCGCCCTTCTTCGTTCAAAATACCCCGCCACCGGTACATGCTACAGAGAGAGCGCGAGAGAGAGGGAGGTGGCAGGGGCCGGTCGGAGGAGAGGGAGGTCGTAGAGGGGAGAGGTGGCCGTGTATTTGCTGTCAACCCGAACCGTTCGCAGGAGCATTCCCCGATCCACCATCCAACGATGACATAAATACAGTAGGACAAGCCCCACAACACTGCTCGCTTGGGCCGTGCTCGCAGCACTGTACCAGGGGGACACACGGACGAGGACCATCGACATCTCCGTAGATGGTAACTATGCCTTCAGTTGGACGAGCTCGGGAACGACCTCCGACTTCGAAAGCATTGACCTCGGTGTCGATGGCAAGGTCGTGGAGCTGGTCGGTGATCTGCAGGACTGGGAATGGCTCAGCATCCTAGAGGTTGGCACAATCTCGGCGTGAAATGATTTTTTTCCAACATACTGTGTCAAATTGTTTACCCTAGAATGTTCACCGACGGGATGACATCACAATACGCCAAACGCACACACAACCCAGCTATTGTTGCTCGAGGTTGAAAGAGTATTGCACAGGACAGAGGCACATAGATCCGAAGGCGGTGGATCTTTCAACGGTCAGCACTGGTACACTACCAACGACTCTGCGATATATCGCACCGGTTGGCACAAGTCAAGCACGCGCATTTGCCACCTGCTGAATGCGCAGGTGGAAATACTGGTCGACGATGGCGATGACGGTAGCGAGGTCGATGTGGTGGAGGCCGGCGAACTGGGAACAGTCACGGCTACGGCAGATCTCTACGACGATCGACTCGGAGACACCGTTGGCTGCGACCCCGAAGGGTGCACGGCAGCGCTCACAAGGGTAAGGACTCGCATCGACTGCCGGGTACTTAAGACGATCCCGTTGTTCTGTTCCGTTCACGGGACGAAACAAAAGGCCGTATCGGCGGCCTCAATGTGGTTTGGTGGTCCATGGATGATGTTGTGAACGTCCTCCACACGCTTGGGTCGTGCGTAAGCATGCCCCCAGGCCCTGGTTGCTGCCGATATCACGGTTGATGACTCTCGGATCTGATGATGGCCGCAAGCTCTCAGAACGATTCTTACGATCTCCACGCCCTTCCATTGGTTGCATTCTTTATCTTCTTCCTCTTCTCTCCTTCCCTTGTGAAACGGTTTTGGTAGGATGGCGACATGTCCGAGGATTCCAGGTGGTCGTGTGCTCCCGAGCTCGGCGGCCTCTGCAGCATCTCTTACGACCTTGGGGCTGAGTACAGCATCGATGAGCTTCAACTCGGTACGCACGAGTCCAAAACACCAATCCCTTCCGGTTCAACACCGCCTAGCCCATCACACTCACATCTTGCTCCGCTCGTAGGGCTATCTTGCTCCATTTTGGTTTCCTGGGGTGCATTTTGAATTCCCGTTCCCGTGTCAACTCTGCAGCTCACCCCCATTCTGTAGCCCGAACTGAAACTTGTCTCTGAATCGTGCGCCAAAACCCAAGACCAAGTTGCCCGGCGCTAGAGATGTGACTGCCTACATACATTTATCTCTGACTCATGCCCATAATTGGATCCAACAAGCGTGCACAAGCGGCAGCCACATGCTGGTCCGCCGTGACCCGCCAATTCACGACCCCCCCACCACCCCACGCCAACATTCAGCGATGTACCAGGGTGACACCAGAGTACGCACAGTAGGCGTGGCCGTCGATGGAGATCTTGTCACGACATGGACCAGCTCGGGAACCACGAGCGGGTTCGAGAGCGTCGACATGTCTGGAGCAACCGGTCAAGTTGTAACTATCACGGGTGCTGAGCTGTCTGACTCCGAGTGGTTGAGCATCGTCGAGGTCAGCCGTCGTTGGTTGAATGTCATTTCGACGGGCCTTGATTTTTGCACGCCAAGGGTTCGGGACAAGTATCAAGGCAGAATATATTGTCCCACCTGGTTTGGAACCAGCGTTGATCGAGCATATGTATTAGGTGTTTTGGCGCTTCTGATTTCGCGGTGGTGTGTCGGCCCGCGCTTCCTCCCATTGTATGGTGCAATGACTGCTCACGGCTTGTCGCTTCTACCCTGAAGGTCATTGGTCAACCCAAGTGAAACATGACTCTTCCTATAGGACCATCCATGTCTTATCCAAACCGTACGGCATTTGGACAAATCTGCTGAATTTTCTTGTCCGGCATCGCTGCAGACGGAGATCATGGTGTACAACGGAGTTGCGCCACCCCCCAGCCCCACGACACCGGCCACACCTTCTCCAACCCTCCCGCCCACCACAGGTACCACATACTACCGCTTTTGCGATATGCTCTCACGAGGGGAAGCGTATTGCATTGTGCAAACTCTCGCATCTCCGCTACCATCGTTTGTCGTCGCCATTGTGCCCCACCGAGCGTCGATAGAATGCGTGTAGCTGGCTTCAACCCCCCTGGTGGCAGAAACAACAATGCCTTCGAACTGACGGAACCGGCGGATGGATATTTCTTGCAGATCTAAATGTTTGCTTCGACAGCACGAGCGACGACTACAGGTGCCTTCCGAGCGAAGACGACCCGAACACCGTGTGAGTCCGACTGGCGCGCCCAACCAAGCCACCGCGACGTGGATAGTCTGTGATAATGCTGACAGCTGGCTACGGAGATCGATATATCGGGAGCCCGCATGCCCCCCCCCGTGCACAGCGTAGATACATTCGACGGTATTGCTTCGTTTCACCTTTCCCACTGGCATTGCCGCGCAATCGTCTTTGGGGCTTGACCGCTGTTTGCTCTATCAACGCTTACCAGTTACTCTACGAGGCCAAGATTTCGGCCCTGTCTCTCACCCACTTGCTCACTCGACAGTCGAGGTCAACCTAGATTGAAGCATATGGTTTTTGATGTCCCGCCAACCTGCCACATCATACCTATCGTGCTGATGGCTACAGATACTTGAACAACTGCAACTTCGTGGATGCTGACGGCGCTGACATTCCGGCGTGCTTGGAGATCTTCGGGAAGGCCGACATCCAGTTCGTGTACGTGATTACCCGGAAAACGGCCAGTACAATCAAAGACTTGTCACAAGGAGGTCGATAACAAGTTTCGCTCGGAACGACACGACTGTGCTCCGAGCCACGTCCCTAACAATCGAAACCATGATTGTCCACGAGGTGCAGCAGTTTGCACGAGAACCTCGAGATTAACTTTCGCGCTGCTTGACCATTCTCCGTTTCATGCCCCGTCATAATCTAGTCGTTCTGATGTTTTCCGTCGAAAATGTCTCAGGTATATGCCCTTCCATGACGACCTGACCACCTTGCCGGTGGGGGTCTTCTCAGGCTTGGACAACATCCTCGATATGTGAGAATGGTTTCGTGTACACCCCTGTAGTCGCCCGTGGTATTTTGAACCGCGATCAGTCATTTTTTTGCGTCCTTTATATGGCAAAAATGCTAAATGCCTTAGTGGGCTTTTCAGCCGCTCCTCGAGCCCGCCGCTCCTTGACAAAGTAGGCTCCACAACAGCGCGCGCGACAAAGGCTTGAGGAATTTCACAAGGGTCTCTCCTGAGCCTCATCCCACAACGCTACCGTGCATCCCGTCGTGGAGACCGAACCTTCCGCCGCAATATGATTGTCTCAATGGGTGGGGGGGGATTGCAACGGACAACACAACAAAAGAACGTTGGACTTCCACTCAACGGCTTCACTTGTCGGAACCCGCCAGCAGATCTTTCTCTCGCGCACACCCTCCACACGAAGCCTCCGTCAAGTACAGATAGACTGCAGCACTTTGATCCGTTGATGACCCTCCACGCCATTTTCTCTACCCGGCGGTGGGTGTGTACTTCGCTGTCAGACTTCATAGCTGTTAGCTTGAACGGAAAGCATGAGGTTTAAGAACTGTGTTGTGATCTGCTGCGCTTCTCTTGCCCTTTTTTCCAGGGATATCTCCTACACCGGGTTGCAGACACTCCCCGCCGGTGTGTTCGACGGCCTTTCGTCTCTCACCAAGCTGTGAGTGCAACATGTCCGGACAACATGGTGCAATCGTGTGGAATACATGAATTCAAGGAGCAGGTTCTGACCTTGTCGGTTACTTTCAACGTGCTGCTAGCATTCCTGCCCATTGTTATCTCTGTTGAGAAGAGGCAGAAAAGTCCCCACGCCATGCAACACCGTCGTGTGCCTGGGTCACACCCGCTGACTGGGTCGCGCGGTAGTTCGAGCACGCCTAGCAGGAGAGGTGATTGGCTCGCCGATGCTCGAATAACCCTTATAGATTGTTCCTCCTCGCGAAAAATCCCGCCTTCGATGGTTGTGTGAGGCCTGCCAGAGAATGACCCGCCGTTCCGTACTCACTCGTTGATGCCTGTTGGGCCGCTGGTTGGTTAATGATCGCAAAATCCGTCATTCCGACGGGTGTGAGAACAAGGAAGAAAGGGAAAACGTACCACAGTATCCCACCAATGGATCGCGCAAGGGTTGTCGGAAATGGATGACAAGGGTCTTGTTGGCGACCCTCTCGCCCCTTCCTACAAACCAGTCGAAACCGACCTATGTTTCTGGATCCTGGTTTTAGGTCGATTCACTGGAGCAGCTTGGAGGCTCTGCCCGAAGGCCTCTTCGAAGGAATGACAAGTCTTGTGGACCTAGGAGTGACTTCCGCAAAGCTGAGCTCCCTGCCGGCAGGAGTGTTTACGCCGCTAACCGCCCTCCAGGAGTTGTAAGTGCATCATATTTCCGATTGTGGCAAGTGAACGGTCATTCCAGTTGTGGCGTGAGAAACGCGTGTCATCTTTGAGCAAGTCCCCCACCGGCCAAATGGACCCCTGGCACTTCGAGTTGCCGAGAACATGGGTTTCCTTTCACGCCTGCATCCTCGTCTGCGCCCACCAGTCAATACAAACAAGATGATGGTACCAATGTCAAGCTTTCCAGTTGCAGCAAAACTAACCACGCCGCCGACGCCTCCGCTACGGTGCGAACGCGCTCTTGTCTCCTTTTCGACGACAACATCGACGACATGAACGACCGCAACAACGTCTGCCTCGTTCTTTACCACAAAATCGACACTAACGACCACGACAATGACTCCGGCACTGCGGCTTCGCGAGCAGGACGCTCTCCACCGATGTTTCGCGTTTTCCCGATGTACAGTTGCAGTGCCTTCCCTCCTCGTGAGTTCTACCGATGATATGTTCGGCTGTAACTTTGAGTGCATCGTGAGCAAGGTGTTGTTGATGACGTTCACGATTGTGCCGCTGGCCGCTTTGTCGACGGAGTCAAAGGACTGTACAAGTATTGGTAGGAGATGAAACTGGTGTTTTTGGTGATGCTTTCATCGATGCCACAGGTGTGCACTTTTCCTCGTCCCGCGAACTTCCACTCAATGTAGTGCTTCCGCTCCTTTTGGTTGATGATAGTGCGCTTCATGTTTATATTGACAGTATACCCTTCACCGTTGATACTATTGTGCGCGTGCCAGGACTGCGACAACAATCGATCTCTGGTTCCAACCGGAGGAAGAAATTCTGGAAGGAACCTGCGGTGAGTTCTCGGATAGGAAGCTTGCCTCTCGGTCTAACCTACACGATGTGCCCTGCCGGGAACATGTGTTGTTGCACTTACGGCACCCGTCCTCGTTTCAGCTTCCCCCGTAACTGAGGGATACGTATGAAACTGCAATGGAACGAACCTTTCAAGCTGGAAAATCTGTGCCACGTTAAAAACTCTACTTTTCCGCGGGACGTGTTCACCTTTATTTGACGTACATCCCTCCGCAGAATGCGAGCCGGCCGAGGCAATCTCCTGCGAGGCCGGAACGTCTTGCCAGCCCGGAACGGAAGGCTACACTTGCGGTAAGCAGAACCGGCGGCGACTTTGTCGAACGCAGCGAGTCGAGGATGACCGACAAAGGTTGTGGCGTTTACTCGGCCAACCTAGGGTATAGCGTATGCCGGCCACCTGCTTTGTTTTAGTCGCCTCTGGGTAAGCACCCTTCTCCGAAGATGGTGGCTTCGCCCTCTTGTCGGCCACCCAGACTGGTTTCGCCTACATTCCGTTTACATCTTGACGCACCGTTTTCGCGTGCCATGCGCTCTCCTCTCTGTTGATGGCATCGCAGGGTAAATTGCTCAGGCAGCCCTCCCAGCACACTCTACGGGCGCACATTGGGGGCGACGCAAGGCATGCCGAACGCGCCACCGTATGCTGCGCGGAAGCCATGATGATCGTCCAGCGACCGCCACTATGTTATGTTCTATTTTGTAGATCGTTTCTCTTTCTCCGGGAGCACTAGATGCTGTGCCTCAACGCTCGCAACCGTGTGCTCCTCACCACGGTAGATTTTGGGCCCTTGGCCATACGGCGGGCGGGCGCGCCGGGCATGCATTTTTGGGGGAGTTGTGTGCGTGTTGTATTTTTGAGTGAAAAAAATATGTGGTCGAAGGATTGGTACCTTTGGAGACCTGAAGTCGTTCGAGATGTCGGATGCCGTTGTGGGATAGAGGAGGAAGTACCGGTAGTGATTTTTTTATGCGAAAATCGGTGGATTCGATGCACTATGCGTAGAAAGGTCGCGGTGGAAGCACATGCGAATTGGCAGCTTAGATGGCCGCTTGGAGCTTTCCCGCGGTGTGATAGGCGCGTGCATACATACAGTGGTCATGACTGTGTTGTTCCGTAGATGATTTCCCCGTCCCCAGAGACGCTTCAGACGGGTCGTACACAGGGTTAGGCTGAGACTTGTGGTGTCAACAGTAACGCCTGGTCCAATGGATGCTGAAATGTATGATTGAATGTGTGTACTACGGATCCGATGGATGCTGAAATACAATATTCAGCACCTTCGTGTACTTGAAGTGACGGGTGGAGCGCCATTTCTTCAAGCTAGGCTAGACCGACGGAGCTCAATGCGAACGTCAGGGGGAAGACATTGCCCTAATAAAACAATGGTGAAACAGTCTTGTCCATCACGCGGCATCGCGAAAAGCCCGACTCCAGCCAAACCTTTCGTAGTTTTCCGTTTGTCCCCAAGGTTTTTTCTTGTTGAACACCCGATGGTGGAGAAGAAACAACTCCCCCCCCTCCGCCATATTTGGCAAGTCCCCCCCAGTGGTCGAATTTTCTCTCAGATCGATCCTTGTTAAAATATTTCCCGTCAGGAGGTGAACGTGGTGTTTCTTCAGCAGTGTCACATCATCACGTGCCTGAAGGGCTAATATAATATCGCAATAGCTCGTGTTGAACCGGTCTCCTCGAACGCCGCTGGGGTCGAGGGGAAAGCCAGCGACCAAAGATTCGCACCGCCGATGAAATTGCACCCTTACCCTTGCGGCATGCCAGCGGTTATATGCACCGGCACGGATGAAGACAACCCATGGCGGTAATTTGTAGCCGCAAGAGGAGTCAAGATTAAGAACCCCAGCCTCGGCCAAAACGAGAGATTCCTAAGTGCGCGGGCGCCATAGATACCAGTAGTCTTTCCCACGACCGTCCGAAAAACACACACATTGACACCGCGCTCTTCGACGTTACCGCCGACGAGACAAGGAGCATTGTTACTTCACAACCGTTTTTGCCCCCCTCCACGCCCAATGCTCTTCCACACCCTCGAAATTCTGACTATTCCTTCACTAGCTTACCAGCTTGGTCGTGTCGCCTCTGGTGGGCGCCACCCTCGCAATTTAACCAGCGAGAATACATTACAATACTAGTGACTGAAGGGATTTTGTCACGGAAGCTGAGTCCAATCAAAGCTTGAACTTCGTTGTATGCGGATCTACCGGTCGGAACCCCCTAGAACACCCAACACTCAAACTGTGAACGAAGCGCAAACACTCAAACGCCAAACGACGAGTTTCAGGATGCACATTGGCTGGACTATCCGCCTACAGTAGCAAAGCGCGTGCTTCTTCGATACGATACACCATAGGAAGCAAACCAATCGGAACTACTCCCTCTTGCAGAGACGTCACCAACTTCTGGATACATTCGCGACTACCGCCTCCGTTTGCCGTTTAAATAGCACCTTCAGAAGAAGGGCTTGACAACTCAGCTTCACCCTTTCGATGTACGTGTCGCCGCCTATTGGTACGCACGGACCTCCTCTTCTCAAGCTTTGCTTCGAGACTCGCCATGCGATCATTCAGGCGCTGAAGCTCGCTTTTGGTTGTTTCTTCGAGGTGGTCGCGGAGAAGCTTGATGTTATCCATTGATGTTTTTTCGAGGCGGTTGCGGAGAAGCTTGATGTGCTCCACAGTGGCACGCCTTTCTTTCTCATCCTGGCGAACATGTTCATCATCCATCGGGTCCTCCAGAAACTTACGCAGCTTGTCAGCCCTTGCACCGGCATCACCCTTCAGCAACATTCTCTCTATTGCAGGCTTTCCGACAGAAGGGGGGGATTTTTCTTTCGCAGGAAGAAAGCAATCAGGGAGTACTTGACGAACAAAAGCCGCCAGCCACAGCACTACCAGAGACATTGGAGCACCGATCACACACCACAAAAAAATCAGAACATACCGCCCACATATGGAACACAGCCCCAAGCCTGTCCACTCCTGGCTCGTCAGCTCTGCTCCCTTGTACTGTTTGTACCACGCGTATTGCGCGTAGGGAAAAATCGGGAGACCCGAAAGAATCCACATAGCCACCCCGGTAGAAACAGCTACGAGACCCAACACCAACCAAAACACAAATTGCCCAAATGCATTGCGAACGTGGACATAAACACTGTTCGCTTGCTCACAACCCTCTCTCAAGGTCCCCATCCTCATCCCCTGGAGAATTGCGACTACCAACCAGCAGAGCATAACAACCATCCACACGGCCCACGATAGGACCTCCTGCAACACGTTGAAGGGGGCAGGCAGCACGTGGTGCTCTACGACCCACTGGTAGTGTTCTACGACGCGCGCCTTCGAAACTTTTACCTCCACTTTCACGTTGTCCTGGACCTCTGCATGCGACGTGCTCAAAATTGCTACCAAGAGGTTCAGGAGCATAATCGTGACGACGAATAGGTACACCACGAGCAGAACGGTTGCCACACTGTCATTGTCGTACTGGTCAGTGGCGATTTCGTTAAAGAAGTCGACATCGCCAAGCATTGCCTTGAAAAGGGCAAGGAATGTCGTGCCAAAGCTATCGACGTCATGATAAAGAACGTGGAGAGCCATCGCAAACCCCATCATCACGACCACCATCACGAACCCAAACTTGAGGAGAGTTGTCGTCATGCGGAATATCACCTGTGGTTTACAACGACGTGGATCACACTGCTCAGTCACTCGTCGAATCAATAGTGTACTCGAACTGACGACTGGCTGTTGCAGGACGTGTATAATTGCTGAAGCCGCCTCACCTTCAAAGCTTCCGATGAAAAATAAATCCGCATGTCATGCGGAAAACGTATCTACGAAAGCCGAACATGTGGCATCAAAGCACTTTCGGCATCAATAGCACGGCTGTGCAGGGGGGCTATTCCTAACAAAAAAGGTAGTCAGCGCTGGCTCCTTCGGCCTTACAGTAGGGGATAGCCCCTCTATCCTAACAATCTGTGTATCTTGAAACCTACCTTGATCATAGGGCCCTGAAAAGGAAGAACCTGGGCGAAGAAAAGAACGCGAGAAACGAACAGCGGAGCACTTAGCGCGTAGAATGCAGTCCCCCATGGACTAGTCCAATCGACGCCTCTGATGACCAACCCAATGGACAGGCACAGGAGACCCAGCACGTCCAGGACGTTCCACTGGTCTTTGAAGTACCTGTCGATGTCCTTCCACATCTCTCGCGCTTCACGAAACCCTCCAGCCTGCCCCCATCACACGCGTAGACAACGAGGTCCAAATAAAAGAGTGGGGGGGCGACTTTTATGCATTTGTCCCATGGCTAGACACGAGTGGGTAACGTGTGTGCTCGCCACGGAAGGGCGGAAACGAGCGGTAAATTGTCACCAATACTACAGCCTTGGCCCACACCCAATCGCCGGCGACGTTTCCCCCGCAACACAGGGTTGAGCACGCGGTATTCTACAACCCCCCCCCCCTCCGTGTGAGTTGTACAGGAAGGAAAGAGAGGATCTCGAGGAGGAAATGAGACAGAGAGGGTGTGACATGGACAAGTTTGGTAAATTAGACAACAGCGAAAAAACGATCGCGATAATTGGGGATAGATGGTGGGCACAAGAGGCCCTAGAGGACGGGGATAAGATGTGCAAGAAATTTTTATGGAGTTTGTGGCAGAAACGTAAAGAGCTCCCAAATGTTGGTGGTGTCTCTAGTAGGTGTAGGAACGGTGCTCCGTCTCGAAAGGGACGCGTGGTCAATGGTCAAATGACTACGGCAAGCAACAAATGAATACGCCCCCCCCCCCCCCCCC